>JAOTQE010005247.1:0-22962 GCA_025631205.1 Nesometra sesokonis
AGTGACGTCATAAAAGTGACGTCACTTGATAAATAGTAACATATTTCGCAAAGTGACGTCAGCAAGCTGGAATAGTATGAATATTTTGAATCACGTGGTGCTCTTTCAACCAATCAGTGCAGTTTAAATTTTTGATGTAGAATATAATATGGTATATATTTAAATTTAATTACATATATTTCAACATTATTTTGATATAGAAAATATAGATCAATTTAAAAAAAATAGCACACATCATAATTATCCAAACATGGCTACCCAAAAGCAAAAATAAATATGAAAATTGCACACTTAGACATTTTACTTTATTATGCAAAACACTACCTATTTTAAAACACTAACAAGTCGATCCGACAATAAGACGCAAAAAGCTGCGCACAATATAGGCCTAGGTAAAAAAAAGTACCTTTGTATAAGTATAGACTAATAGTATTGGAAATGTTTAGGCCTAAGCTAACACAATAATTAAGTAGTGATTCACAAACAAATCCTGGCGACGCTAATATCACTTTTACAATAGGTGGCATGGTTCGAATACTCGTTTTGGAAATTTTTGATCCGCTAGCAATTTTCCCATTTTTAAACAAGGTAGACAAAATTGTGGTTACCCTTTTCGTTTTTCGTCTATTTTAAGTTCTATCTGTGGGCTATTATTGGGCAGAGGCACATGATATAGGCATAAGAAGGGCACAGGCGTGTTACTGGAGAGAGGTTACCACTACCCGCTAAATCCGCTGCCTGATCATAGTCTTAATGCTTCCATTTAACCACCCGCTATTACTCATGCATGTCGTTTCTTTTAAACATAGTCATTTCACTTAAACATAGGCCTATAGGCCTAATAAAATTTGTGATCATACCATATTTTTATTGCATGCTCAACCCTTGCCTGTGTGAAATGTAGTTAGGAGGCTAAATAATACGATTTTTATTACATGACGTTATTCATAAGAACTATTACAATTTACATACAACTGTGACTGAGGCATTAAAGCATGCTGACGTTGAAATCTAACAAAACGAGCCGTTTTTACGATTGAACGTGACAGCGACAGCTGTGTGAACAGCCATATATTGAAGTATTTACGCTCAATATTGCAAATTGGAGTAATTATATTTGGTCGAAACATGCAAGCAAAGTGTAGTGTAAAGAGGAAATAGGTTAGAAACAATATAGTCGGAAATATATTAATTGTTACGGAATTATAATGGGACGGCATGGAACAGCTATGACGTCATTCTGAGGTACTCTCTTTGACAGCTTATCTGATAATCGCACGGTTTATAGGTAAGACCCAATACTGCATTAGAAGGGGGGATGTAGAAGTAGAAAATCCGTGGCGGGTTCGGTGTGTTTAATTGGGTGCCGTGTAAACGCCCCCACCCCAAAAAACAAATGTGTAAGGGCTTCCGTCCCTAACAGGACATTCACCAGTAAAAATAAAATTAACAAACTTTGTCCGTATTTACCAATTATTTGTTTTCCTGAATACCTAAATTTTGGCGGAAATGTAAAATTGGGTCAATAGTTTTTTTTTATGCTTGACGTAAAATAAAGGGACAAATTATAGTGATTACCCCCAAGTCTACCTTGTGGGTTTGCTGCTGACTTATTAAACGCAAATATGAAGTAGTTATTTAGGCGATAATAACTATAATGTATATAGGCCTAAATGTAAATGTATATTAATACAATTGCACATTAAAAACATTTGCCATAAAAATTTTCATTGGTTAAATAAGTTATAATAGGCGGAGTAACGAGACCCCAGCAATGCTGACCAAAATAAGGCTGGATGGGCCTACTAATATAGTAAGTAGGTACTGCTTTCAAAAGGTTATGAGTTCTGTTATATGAATGCGGAGTGGGATACGGACAATTATTTTACATTGAATGAACGAGTATGTGATATTGTTATTATCGTAACCCACAAATGAGACCTATTGATAAAATAATTTTTCATCTGACGCCCTCTCTGTGCTTTAGTCTTTACTTTCAATACGTTTGGTGGTCGATAAGGGATGTGTTGCAGAACATCATGGCTAATCCACCCTCGATAAACTATCGTCAGTTTACCCCCCTACGAGCCAATCAAAACAACTATCTAACACCTTATTATCCTAGAGTGAATACAAGGATACATGCCCAACAAATAGCCTACTGACCAATATGAACGATAACACAAATCCTATAATTTTTTGATTACAGTTGCACATACATTTTAGGCCTACATCAGTTTTGCTAGTCTAATGGTTGGTTCGACAGGAGCGGATCATCGATTCAGCTAGAGAAAGAAGGGGAGGAGGGGGCGCACTACTTCCAATCGGGGTGGGCCTGTTCTCCATTTTAGATGTTTTTTTACTTGTCATGTTTTACCTGTTATTTGGGCTTTATTATATTTTTGACCTCAATTTAAGAAGTGGTACATTCAACGGGCGAAACTTTATATACTTTCCCGGTTTTAGGAGGCGGGCATCGGATTTAACTAAAACTTGTTACAAAGAGTGGTTTATTTCAGAGATTAGCTGTTACCTTTAATACCTTAAATTTTCACAATATAGATATGCCTATATTTTATGATACTTTACCTGTGTTTAAAGCTGAAATTTGTAAATCTGTTTAATGTGAAAATATTTTTATAATTTATTGTTTTGTTTGCCTGTTAGTGGAGTTTTTTTATCTCTGTTGCCTATGAATTGAAAAAAATAAAATAAATGTGGCCCTCCCTAAATCATCATTGTACATTTTATTTAACCTATAATAATAATACAAATACAAATGTTTATATAATTGAAAAAAAAAACAAATACGTTCTTTCTAGCGAAAACAGTATTGGTTTTGAGGATAAAGTCTTGAAGTAAAGGAACAGTACATTCATCTTAATTTAGTGACATATTCAAATCAAAGAAAAATTATTTGATTAAATAAACCTAAGCCTATAAATCCCTATAATTCAAAAATTGCATGCAAAAATTAGGAAAAAAAAACACAACTAGAGTACTCTGTTTTTTATTTACAATATCATTTCTTTTGGTTTATTACTATTACTTTGTTTACATTTAAAAAATGGAGCCACCTCTTTCCTTTTCTATCCGCTCTTAGCAGTTTTTACATTTCAGCTGCATATTGACTGTGACATGTTAAGAAATAGCAGAATTGTTAATACGCCTATATTGTGACTAAGTAGATGATGAGTTAAAATGTTGATGATGGTGTTTTTACCCTTGTTTTAAATTCTTCCTCTCCCTTACACAAACGCAGACATTTGTCTATTTAGATACTTTAAAGATGCGAAGAAGTAGGATTTATGAGTACACAATTGTGGTTAAGTAGAAAATAATGAGTTAAAAAACCCTCGTTTAAGTTTAAACCACCCGTTGCACAAACACAGACAGCTGTTTGCAGACTTAAGAGATGCAATTTTGCGAACAAGTAGGAATTGAGACATATACAGTTGTGGTTAAGTAGGGGATTATTAAGTTCTGATAATTATATTGAACATGTAAACCCTCGTTTAAGTCAGTTCCCGTCCTCTTCGTCAGTTGAAATGACAACTTCGGGTGGCAGTTGTTATTCACATTGACTTTACAGCTTAATGTTAATAATGTTAATCTTAATGTAAGAATCGTACAATTTTAGTTAAGTATCGTAATTACCAGTGCATACCGTCAACTGACGGACATAATATTGAGTTCCTTCACACTATGTTGATTAACGCACTGCATTTACTGATGAGTATAGTTTTCCAAAAAAAGTATGACCTTATAGCAAAGAGAAGATATTATACGTATTATTAGACAAATCCATTATTTATTTCCTCGTAAAGTACCAAACTTTTAACTAACTCCTTAAGGGCATTTTGAGTAAACCCCTTTTAGGCTAAGGCACCTTTGTCTAGTTTGACACATGGACGCTCTTGAATGTTGTTATAAGTATTATTTCCAAATATACCTGCATTAGTTATTGTATTTGTCAAAAGTCAAATAACAAGGTGACTCATGACTTAGAATATCATTACAATATAAAGCAAATACCGGTTGGTATAAAGCTACCAAATTCTTGATAATTGCAATTGTGATACAAACAAACGATATAGTATAATCGGCAAATCGGATGGAATAAGAAGCTTTGCACCAGATCCGTTGTTTCCATTTGTTTCTAAAGT
Source organism: Nesometra sesokonis (assembly GCA_025631205.1). Taxonomy (NCBI): domain Eukaryota; kingdom Metazoa; phylum Echinodermata; class Crinoidea; order Comatulida; family Antedonidae; genus Nesometra; species Nesometra sesokonis. The sequence goes on from JAOTQE010005247.1 coordinate 4,167, forward strand.
GATGTTTTAACGTTTCATTATTTTAGGAGAACAGTCGTCCGTTTACTGTAGCGTACACAAGTAACTTGAAGTGGACAAAGTATTCAGTAAATCGTAAGTATTAAACGGTATTGTTATTATTAGTTGAGAGGTGAATTAATACAGCTTCACATATTTATTATATTTATTTTTATAGTTTCTGTGCTTTTTGGGGGACTCCGGTATAGGAATTCTTCGAGTACTGTACTTGTAAACATGACTCAGCTTCCGATTAGGTCTGAGATGCATAACGAAAAAACCCCTTCTATCCCCAATAATGACGACGGTGATATTACTTTAGGCATTGTGAAATAGTTCAAGACACCATAGACCCTTAATCCACAGGGGGTATCCAGGAAGTGGAGAAGGGAGCGCTCAACTCCGAACGGAAATTCACGAGCAAAAAAAAAAATATATACCTATTATTTAGCTTTTTATGATGGAGTATTTGACGTTATGATTCTTTTCCGCTAACATTTTTTTCTAAAGGGGGTCTCATTTCCTCAGGAAGGGTTCTTGATGCCCCAATTGTGATGTACTTATCTATTAGTTTTCTTTTTTATATACCTATGAAGGAGGTGCACATTTCATTTGAAAGGTGTGCTCTAGGCCTTACTCTTAATATTTATAGGCATAAAATAATTTTTTTTCTTCTTTTTTTATTTCATTGAGTTTCTTAAAACATAAAAAATTACATACAAAATAGATGAAAATTATACATCAGAAAACCAAAATTATAATGGAAAATTATCAAAATTGTACAACAACATACCGTTTTGTATACGTCATTAAAGGAGAACAGATATAAATAATTCTGTGTCAAAGATCTATCGTCACAGAAATGCCGGCAACCCATAATTTTAGTGATAATTTTAAACTTAAAATTCTAAACAAACAACACTCAAAACGAGTTCGCTCCACATTTCCTTAATTTGATGCCACCTTTACATGAACAAGTCATTCTGAAAATCTCTTTTTGTTTTTGTTTCTTAACTTTTAATTTTTTGGCAACCTTCGAATGAGAGCACATCTTTAAACATATATACATAGTGTTTAATATCATAAAATTAAATTAAATAATGCAGTTTTGAAATGGAGTTATTTTTATACTTAAAAAACACAAAATTTACATTACCAGTCTTCAAGGTTTCTTTTTGAAAAGAAAGTGCACCATTTTCTATCAATTTCTGTTTGTTTGAAATTTTATTTGAAAATCATTTGTTCTTGTTTAATATGGAATTTAAATTCAATTTTTAATCTTTTAAGAGTTGGTTTAGATTTTCTCATTTTTGACGTATAGATAAGGTGTCTACAAATTAACAAGATGGATTTTAAAGCACTAAATTTAGTTTTTCGCACACCCAAAATACAAAGGTCAGGGGTAATAACTATGTTAATAATTATTGAAAGTTCTCTTTAACCAGTTTTTACCTCTAACCAAACTACAGTAGGCCTAACTGTGTAACAGGGTATGTTCAAAAATATGTTTTAGGTTTTCTGGATCTGAGTTAGAAATCTTACATAGTGGTGAATCATTTTTTTTTTAAATTTTAAATAAGAAAGAGTTGTTCCCTAATATTCTATTTATTATTTTATATTGGAACCAAATTAATTTTGTAGATATTGTAAAAGATATGTTTCTTTCTTCTAGACAGTACCAATTTATTATAAATAGAACGTGAACCTTTCTTATCTTTGAAAATATAACTAAAATTATAAGGTAGTATTGGGCCAATACATGCGGCATTGAACAATAATAATTAATCATTTATTTAGCGCCAATTCGTTAAACCGTAGTAAAAATCAAAGGAGCTTCGCATGTTAATTCTTTTCATTTTTCTTTAAAAATAGCCATTAGGCCTAACTATGTTTTCTATATATTTTTCTAATTCACCTTCACTTGTATTTTCGAACTTTTTTATATGCTCCATATGAAATAGTTTTGGCCCTGATTTCCATTAGTATCATTTCGAATAAATGCTCAGGCCTATAGCTAATTTTAAAAGTTTCCCTTTCGGTTTCTACTGGGACTTTATTTTGCTCTACAACTTTGCTAATAATATTATAGTTTCTTTAATTTGTTGTACATATTTAATGTCCTTTAAAAGGTTATCAAATTTTCAGTAGCCTGGGTCATGCTCAGGTCCGTTCATCAACATTTTTATATCAATAAGTGAATGGTCAGATAGATAACCTGGGTTAATGTTGCATTCGATTAGTTTGCCGTTTAATTCAGAAAAAAAAATAAATTAAATTAAATAAAAAATAATCGAATCTGGCCTGTTTTTTTGTGTTTGTTTTGTCTCCATATAAACGTTTTTTCAATTGGATTATTTACACGCCAAACATCCGTAAGATCAAATTCACTGAACATATTAATCACCTTTTTTCTAGCTTTTGGGTTGCTTAGCCTCACATAGTTGGTGCAATCCACATTTTCATCTAAAACGCAATTCCTGTCTCCACAAATAATATTATGTGGGTTCTCATATTCTAGCATTATGTTTTTAATTTCATCATAAAATAATGGAGAGTCTGTATTTGGTTCATAAATAGTTATTAGTGTAAATTTTTAGATCGGAAACAATTATTTCTAAAGCCAAAAGGTTTCCATTATTGTATTTTTAACTGTTTGGTAATAGTGTAGTGAAAATTATTATTAAAGAAGATTGCTACTCCACGTGCGTTGCTGCCATAAGAACTAACAAAACAGTCAAATCCCTATTCTGATCTAACTAAAGCTTCGGTTTCAACTGAATTGTACATCTTGGGGGCAAATAATATTATAATGTTTTGATTTTAAATAATTTAAAACGTCTACACGTTTAGGTTTATCGCCTAAACCTCTGCAGTTCATTGAAACTATTGACAGTATTTCACGTGAATTCATTTTCATTACAAAGGTGTTATTTCAGCCTATCAATTTTATATATAATACAACCATGCAGTTTATTTTGATAATAATAATATAGGCCATATGATAGAACATATAAGAGCTAAGTAACGCCAATGTAAATTGAACGCAATAGCCGAAAAGTGAACTTCGATAAACTATTGCTAACGGTGGCAATCAGAAAGTGCTTGCAGGTCCCAAGTGTTTCAGGTTTATGCAAATATGGCTTGTTTTTTTTATTCAAAGTCTTGAGAGCTTTTATCACATAACAGTCATATTGAAATTTGCATATATACAATAGTGCATTTTGTATTGAATGTAAAAAATAAGCGAACAGCAAGTAATCAAACCAAACGAGGTTAGTCAAAAACAAAGCTTGGCAGACCCATATGCATTCTAATATATGCAAATTTGACTTGTTCTTATATGCAAATTAAATTAAAAGTTCTTCACGTATAATACCGACCATATTAGCATTCATTTTAGTAAACGGTAAAAATACATAAAATCTCAAAGTAAAAAAATCGTTAATAAAACAACAAGAATGAGTTCCTACACATAAAGTAAAATATTTGTTTAAACAAAATAAACGCATAAACAATAAGTATAACGTGATTCATAATCATGCTATTAGTCCAGATCCCACTTTCGAGATGGACATTTGAGGCAAGGCATGGCAAAACCTCCAAGTTGTCGCACAGGAAGTGAAATAAACAAATAAACAATTGGAAATGTAAACAAATACAAAGGAAATTTGTGTATATTTTGTCCAATAACTTCAGTTATAGATGTCCGATTTTGATAATTGACCCCTTATTTTAAAGCTTATGAAAAGTGTAACATGGCTATAAAAAAACTTCAATTTTCAATTTTCCTACAACTTGATGGTTTTGCCATGACATACCTCATTTTAATACCATTTAGGCAAAAAAAAAAATTCCCATAACTTTTTCATTTTAAGTCTTAGAGCTGGCGTAAAATCATCGGTCAACCAGATTTTACTCCCGGAAATAGGACTTGATTTAAGATTAACGGCTCCTCACATCACTTTAATTTTATTCGCATAACTCTGGAAAGCAATGTGTATCGGCCAGGGCGTTTACTACGCTTACCACCATCTGTAATGAAAGTACGATGTGCTCTTTCTATTTATATCTTTATGTCGATTTTTAAACTACGTTTTATAAATTCTGTAACATAAGCTATACAATCTTTACCTTCTGTATCTTCTAGAATTCTTTGTCTATTCTCTAATTCATCTACGCGTTCTTGTAGCCATTACACCGTTTCGTTGTCAACTTTCTCGTTTAAATCTGTCTGCCATGAATCTTGAATCTCATAGCAAAACAGACATTATAATGACATTATTAAGCAACCAACAGAAAGACCGACTGAACAAAGAACTTAGTATCAACATCGTACAACATCCTACTACTTCGTATTACTTTTTTTTAATAACTTTAACATTTTGGACATATTCATACATTTTGCAAATTTTGTAGATTTTGTAAAAGTGTGTGTGCAACATCAACATCGTAACATATTAACATCGTAGAAGATCGTAACATTTCGTATTTTCAAGGTGAATTTTAAAAATTTTATTCATGGAATTTTGTCTAGAGTTCTTTCGTGTCTAAGGCCAGAATAAGAAACTGAAGAAGTTGCATATATAAGCGTAATGGAAACCGAAAAACGAACAGACAGTCTGACACACTAACGGATATTATGAACAAAATGCATTACTAAGAAGCTGCCTACTAAATTTAAAACCAGTTGAACTATCAGAATACAAACAATGGCATAATTTTAAAAACATACTAATACAAAATTGGACTGTATATTGAAGAAATTGCATATTAATCTATTGGGAACCAACCGATCGACCAACAAAAGTACATGCTTATCTAAAATGGGTTAATCGTCCCCATAATGTAATTCTGTGTAGCCAACAGGAATAAATGTCATCGAAAATGCCCTACATTGTCCTTTCTCTAAACTGAAAAATAATGATACCCTGGGACGGATTGCCCAGATAACATCAAATAATACAGCACAAAAATAGCCCTGTACTATAATAATCGTTATTTGCATTGTATTTTGCCAGTGTTTATGAAGTTCTTGGCAATTATTGAATTGAAGCGTAAGGTATACATGGCTAAGTATCAATAACTATAAATGTTACAATACAACACGTACTGGTAGGTCTATGTAGTTCTTAAAAGAAAAGGTAAAATTCTCGACGTTTCAAAAAATATACTTTCATTATCCTCAGATTGATACTTTCGTCGATGAATATGAAATACCATTTACAAGAGTTAAATGTCATCGTATATCATTGAATACCAGTGGCGGATCAAGGATTGTAACTTAGGCGAAGGGGAAGGGGTAGGAAGGGATTAAATCCCTATTTTGATTTTGACAAGTAAAGAAAAAAAGCTTGCGCGCAATAAAAGGTATCCAAATTTTCCTCTGTGGTCCGTATACAGCTGCTTTCCATATATTTTTATTACTCCATTAAATTATTAAAACAAAAGGAACAAATTTAAATAATTTTTGGTAAATATTCTTTTGAGTGGGGGAGGGGTGGGATTAAACTCCCTCTTAAATCCGCCACTGAACACTACTAAATTAGACCTTCTGGAGCCCCAGTCGCTTTGTTGAAGAAAATACTTGCTGTTCTTCTACAAAATGATTAAACTACTAACATTTTACAACAGCCCAATTATTTGTGACTGTGGGACTGAGCCACAAACAATACAACGTATCGTGCAGTGCCAACTACTAGATGCAGCATGTACAATTGCGGACCTCGTCCAATTGAACATCAGATAAAATAGTGTGTCCAACTAATGGCTTGGTAAATTTTAGACACAATCAGTACGTGGACTCGCTAAGAAGAAGACTTAAAGAAGTTGGATATTAAACGTAATGAGACCAAACGACTAACCTACAATGTGTGCTTTTATAGTATAAAAAGAACATTATTATATTTAATGTGTCATATGGGGGTTTAATTATTATATTTCTCGCGGTTCTTATATTTTAGGAAATGCAATTTCAATTGTTAAAACATTGCCGAATATATGGAAGCGAGAAATATCATAGCCCTCGTTGAGGTTTTTATTATAGATCAAGTAGAAGGATACAAAGATGAAAGAAGTAAACTGTACGCCTAAATTCTATTTAGTGTCGATATTCAAATAACCACAAGTAATAACTTATTTGGTAGAGAAACATTTACGGTGACAATCTAGGTAAATGTAGGCTATACGCTATAGTCAAAGACAAATTTAAAGTACATTCACTGCTAAAATAGAAGGAATTTTGTGGTCTATACATTTTAAATTGTATGATTAAACAACCTAGTCTAAAATGTATTTTTTAAAATAGGATAGGATTACAGGTAGATAAAAAGACAAGAAGATATTTCTGTTATCATGATGAGAAAAAAATAGACACTAAAAGTACATTTACCATTGAAACACAATGACATCCAACTATTCATTTAATAAACAGTTCACCAAGTTCAATCAGTTGCAGACGAATTACCACGAAAAACAGGGTTTACGGTCAAAGTACAGAACTCCACAACAACCTAACTCACTTTTTAAAGGTGTTTAATTCTAAGCATTTTGTTTATTATTAGGCGTTTAGCTTAAATGGATTGGCATATCTCAGGGTAATTGACATACCCACTAGGTCCGAAGACTTGTTGTGTCCAATCTGATCCTTCTTGTTATATGTTTATTAGTATTTTTATTTAGATTTTAATGTGGCCTGAATATATCAAATCTCAAAGTTTTTTAAATTTGCCTATGTGGATGTAAGTCTAGTGTACATCGTAATTTTTGTATCGCAATTGCATATATTTCTATGGCTAAGCACTATTTAAACAGGGAGGTATAAAATATACCTCCCTGATCTTGAAAGACAGAAAGATTCTAAAAATAACTTTATCTTAACACATTTTGAAATTCTTTTTGTAAGCACGAAATGAAGCTAATTAAAATTATTCACGCTATTTTACAAAACAGAATAAAAGTAAATAAATGACCTAGAATTATAAGCCTGTACAAAAATTTCTATTTAGAAATAGTAAGAATATTTAGATCTACCTTATTTATATATAGTTGAACGTTTCCATTTAAACACATTGAAATCAAGGGAAATAAAAGAACAGAATATCGAAGCAAATAAAATGTATCATGTAAACATGCCTATTGTAAATTATACACTAAATATAGATCAGAATACAAGGTAACATTGAAGAAATACTTCTTAGCATAGAATTACAGGAAATCATTTATATTAAAAGAAGTAGCATAACAACATTTGCATTAAAACATTAGCACAAATATTCATCGAAGTAATCGAATACAGGCCCGTACGCTGGGGGAGTTCGGGAGGTTCGGAAGAACCCCCCGGTCCGTGTGATGGTCCACCTAAGCTGAAGAAATATTAAAAATTACACACAGCGTCGCCAGGCTTGTCTGGCCTAGCCAAAAAAAAAATACCGTTTTCTGAAGATTTATTACATATTAAAATTTTAGATTATAAACATTAGATAATCTAATGGCCTTTTTTCGCAAAAATTCGTCCGGTAAAGACCGGCTTAGCCTAGCCACAAGTTCAGGTGAACACATCCCCCCATCTCCACTCCTTGAGGTCCACCTAAGCTTGAAAAATTTGACAAAACAAAGAATAACAATATTGTTTATTAACCTACATACAGCCAAGGGGAGAGGGGAAAACTCCCTTATATATCTTTTGCACAATTTTGGGGCGCTAAAAGTGCACCAGAGAGCATCTATAGAGACAAATTTTCCCGGGCCTTTCGCGGGCCCTTGACCCACGCCTATTGTTACCATTTTCCTGTTAAAACCTCACACCTGGGCATGTCCAACTTGGCATCGGGCCCCCTCTTTCTAGCTCCGCTGGATCCTCCCCTGCACATGTATGCGTCCTCTATAACCCCACAAACTATAGGTCGTGGCAAAGCCGAACACTTCATATGGGCCGCGAACGTACTGGGTTGCAGATAATTTTCTGAGGCCGAGAAGGTATCATTTTAACAATGTGCCTCTACGAGTGCACCAGAATGCACATAAAAATGACACTTTTCCCCGGCCCTAGGCGGGCCCTTGACCCCCGCCTTGTGCCATCAATTTCCTAATTCATTATTTTTATTAACTTTTTAGTAGTCACTGGCTCTAGGGCTGCTACTTAGTGCTAGATTTAGGCCGCCGTAAGGTTTGTGGAACGGGGCTCTAGGTGTTGTATTTAGAAATTTTAATTAAAGCTTGAAACCAAACAATCGTGCCTTAATACCAGTAACGCATTGATTAAAAAAAATCGCATTTGGTAATTAACAAATTCATATCTTCTGATTTGAGTAGAAAAGAATTATATATTTTGTTGCAAATCAGGCGCGGATCCAAGGAGGGGCCACGGGGCAGGTTCTCCCTACCCCAACCAGTCATCAAACAAAAATAATTGTATGAGTAAACATGTAAAGCGTAAAAAGGGTGTCCTCACATATTTTTTTAGTGGGATCCCCATTTTTCGACTTTTCAGCCCAAGATGCTCTGTATGAGCATCTAAAGGTATACTATATTCAAAAATTTTCTATGGAAAGGTATCCTCCCCTCCCAAACCCACCCCTTGGTGCAGTCGTTTTTTCCTGGCCCTCCAAATGTGGATCTGAATACTAATTTTGCTTAATTTGCCCTTTATGAAAACTTGATTTGAACACTTAGTGCTTGTAAGAGTGCACCAGAGACCATCTATAGACAAAAATTTTCCGGGCCCATAGGCTGGCCCTGGACCCATAAAACTATCGCGATGGTCCTATACCTGCCAACTCTCACGCATTATGCGTGAGTCTCACGCATTGGAGCCTATTTTTGAAGACTCGCGCATAAATAAAGTTATGTCACGTATCAGCAGAATTCTCACTGACATTTCAATAGTTTTTCTCATGGACGACATAATATAAACCAAATTACGCTAAAACCCGCCCCAAAACAGAGTTAATTTTGGAAGAAGAAATGGCCCAAAAATGGTATGATGAGGTTTTTTTTTTTTTGCTTGTCATATTGAAACGGGAGGGTATATGGTCCGCTTCTCAGGAAAAAGAACCCTCCCATTCACAACCCAGCGTACGGGCCTGAAATAGAAACACAGATGTGGTTACCATGTTACACAATTATTAAAGGTTCCTAACTCCGAATTGTTGAAATTCATTTTCTTTTATTGCTGTGATTTGCAGGACTAACATGGACGTTGTGGCGGAGGACTGGCTAGATATATTCTAATTTTAAAGGGTTGATGGGGCGGGGCTAGATGGAGTGGTGTGGGTGGTTTTGGGATGAAAAGTACCATTTATAGAATGTGACAGAGATAAGTCAAAGAAGGCATAATTCAAAAAAACAAATTAAAATTTAGTTATTTATGAATCATGAATCTACACATTTTCTTTAACATACGATGTCTCCATGAAAATTATGAACAATCAAAGTTCATTTATAATGTAAGTTTTAAGAAAACCGTATTTGGAAATTGGACCATTTTAAAAACAGTGTATATCCTTTCGGTTTATACTACTTAAATGTTATACTGTCTAAATAAACAATAAATGCTTATTCCTTATACAGTAACTAAGCAGGGTTATTTTAAATTTCATTTTTAAACATTTATTGATCATATATCTCAAAATAATTATTTTAATATGCAAATTTATTGTTTAAACTCTGTCTTTTTGAAATAGAATAAAAACATTAAAACTTTGATTTTTTTGTTTCTGACTGTTGTGGAAAACTAGCTTTGCGACTTATGCCTCCTTTGGATTGGCTCTTTCAAAAGTGGAAGAAGATTTTGGTTGGCTAAATTGTTTTTTGTAAAGTGTAAAGATACCTTTTCCTAACTTCATTTAACACAATTCCATAGCAGGATTACATAGCTTGTTTCAGTTGAAAAAGATATTGACGTTGCTCTCTCCCTAGTGGTATAAGTGGGTTATGGGAAGCAATATGACAAGTGCACTGATGATGCACAGGGGCGGATTTAAGAAGTGGAGTAAAATATATCAATATTATTAACAATGTCTATAAAACGAAAATATTCAGCAAGAATTGATTCTCTAAGATGCCCTGAGGTCATTTCCAGACATCTAAAGACCACAATTTCCTGGGAGGAGCATTCCCCCGGTTTCCCCCATAACATGGAGGCCAGTATGGAGGCGCTCGTTTAATCCCAAGCTGTGTACGCTCCTATATTTATTTCAACCACTTTTATAAAAAATAATCATAAAAGGTGACAATGAAATAAAAGGCACAGAAAAATTACATTAAAATACATGAATAAAATTCCTAGGTCAATTGCAACTTTCCCTTTAAAAAAACTTTTAAAAAGAAGGCAATGCAAGGCACATGTTAAATAATAAAATAATAAATATATAAAAATAACAATCCATTTAAATGCAAGTACTGTATAAACTCTATCGTCCCTCAGTTGCATTATGGTTTTTGCTCGTATATTTCCTTTAAATATTTTCCTCGAAAATAATATGCTATCCTTGGATTTGATCAAATTGTGTATTTTCTCTTTGGAATATATTCTTTAAACAATGTATAGCCGTTCTAGCCAGATCTTGCATAATGCAACTGAGGGAAGCAACACATAGAATATTCAAGCTAGATTTAAAGGCATTTTTATACAATGTGCAAGTGAACCAGCGTCTTTCTACGTGCGTATCTGTAGGCTCGAATTAACAGTTTGTGCCTGTTCATGGCGTCACTGACAATATAATTCAATTTAATTACTATACTGTCATTAAATGACGATGAAGAAGGATAATGGTTCATCTAAGTAATAACTGGTGTACTAAGGACGTAGTACTTAGAACCGCTAATTACTTATCGATCCTTATTCAGAAAAAGATAATAAAATTTTTATTATATATAACACTTTTGTATATTATAGCTGTGTGATTGGTAGTGTATCGGTCACGTGACATTAAGTACCATTGCACGATAACGTTAAGCTCAATCTAATCAAATTTTATTTGACAAAAAACGTTGACATAAAAATCATATTGGTAATGATATATCTCCATGATCCATGCATGTTAATGATGTGATGTCATCATGAACAAATATAGACATATCAAAGTTGTATGAAGACAATTTGATAGTCTGGTTCGAGAGTTACTAATGCATGGTATTAATATTTTATCCAACGGTTTCATTGAAGGGAGAACAAAATTATTTTACCGTGTGGCTCGTGGTTAGGTCTGGAATTCGTCGATTGTAGCTTAGCTTAGTTAGTATAGTAGAAAAAGAATGAGGTAGGGTATGAAGACAAGTGAATGCAGGAACTCAAATACAAATAAATATCTTTACCTGCCAACTCAAAACTATTGATTTTGATTGTGTATAATACTGACCAGTCAATAAGTTAATAAGGTAATAATATACCTCTGATTACTACCAGTAACTACTATTTTGATTTACATATCGTTAGGTTTTTAGAGCAATTTCTAACGTTAATTCATATTCACTTCTGTTTTTGCTGTCATCATAGCGTTCGATGTCATTTATTCAATCTGTTTCCAAGTTATTTATAGAATCGATGAGAACAATTTCCGAATAATTTTAGTTCAATGCCTTTCCATTACTGCATGAATCAATGCCAATATTTGGAAGCAAGGCTGATGGAAAAGTGATAAGTTAATCAAGTTATTGTCCTACCATAATGCTATTGCATATAACTTTGTTTAACACGAAGAGGCGCAAGTGTTGTACGCGCGTACAGAAAGGTGCGTACAATAAAGACCCGCGCGTGCGGTGATAACAAATAGGAATATCTGCAGTTTTTTTTACCACGCGCGCCACCTCTGTACGTAGGCCCTAGTAGTTTGTGCCTGTGTGTTGTGTTACTGACAAATTAGAGGCCTGCTGTAAACTAAAAAAGGAAATAATATATTAATTTTTAGAATTCTGTTATTTTTTAAAGTTGACAAGTACTTAGCGCCAACAGTTGTGAATGCCCTGACAGGGAACTGAGCCCGTGATTGAATTTACTCTCATTACAAACTCAACACTGAGGGCGTATGATAATTTAACAAAGTATGTTTGTCGGAAGGGACTCAAAACATTTGTTTCATTTTACTCATGATTGTTTATAAGCCTGATATTATGTCATTATACCGGTTAACAGTGGAAATAAATTAATTTAAAAGAAAATAATTTTAAAAACAAGTACAATGGATTAAGTATTGCAGCTTTCTTCATAGATAAGCAATTTTCACAGAGTTAAACAGGGCCGATGTGTATTTTAATTGCACACATGTATAAACGCTCCCATTTATCAACTTTGATGTTTTTTTTTCACTTTTTTGACGCCGCAGTGTCTCTAGTCTACAACGACATTGATTACGGGAATAAACCTAACTTTTCACTAAGCTTTCTAATAAAATTATAATATACAAATATATACTGAGATGAAAAGCTTTGGTTAAAACTTTGGGTCCCAAAGTGACTGCAAAAGTACTATAAATAGTACTTTTGCAGTCACTGAGGAACCCATAGTTTTTATCCACAGCCTTTCATCTCAGTATATATTTGTTTTACATACTGGATTCATACATTCTTGTTCATATAGATTTCCTTGTATATTTCTATAGCATGTTTTCCTGTCGATCGTTCTTCCAAAATCGCCGATTTGAAACGGCGTTTTGAATCGTTATGAAAAATCACGCTGGACCGCTATATTTCTGCTATTTACTACGCTGTGCGCAACGAAATACGTATATCTTCGCGACGAATTAAAATCACAATAAAACAAATTCAAAGAACTTTTCAACTGCAATTTTTTGTATATTAGTTAGATAATTGCATATCTTATATTCTGAAATAACTTGTAACTCCGGAAAACTTAATAAATAAACAAAATATGTGATTTATTTCTAGGACCAAAACATGTAAATTATTGCCGCGGGCAATGTTGCCTCGTGAGCACCTAAAATGTAACGATCCAAACTCGGTTTAACTGCGGTCGCAACGATACCGGCACCGCGCGAGTCACATCAGATAGCGTCATCTTGTGTGAAATTGGGACAGAGTCAGTAAATAGTATTTTACTATTTACAGATAAATAGTACTTTGGTCTATTAATATGCATACATTTTTTTTTCTCTTACGCACTTTTATAGTATTATAACTTCTGCCACCAGAAGATGCAGAATTTTATTGTTTAATGTTTCGGTGGTCCCAGGACATAACCTTGTAAAGGGGCCACTGAGTAATCTTGATGAATAAAAAAAAATAGTACTTTGGTGGTTGGATTATGTTTGATCATGTGACACGCTTTTAACCAGTCAGTGAACAAAGATAAATCAATCCAGTTTATAATGCTAGCTACTTAGAATGCCATATAAACTATTTGTTATATAAACAATAATAGTTAGCCCGGGGCAAGTACAGCCATCTTTTTAGTATAATTAATGTTAATATTGATTGAATATTGAACTGATAGTTCCGATTAAACCTATAATAAAAAAAATATTTTCGTAGACAAAATTATCATAATTATTATCATTTTCGACAATATTGCACCCAAAAAGTTACTTTTCATTATGTTTTAGTTAATCATAAAAAGTATATTAAGCCCTATTTGGGAATTTTTAAGATTTTTTTTTCCCTTGAGTCTCATGGATTAAAAAATATATATGAAAATAAACGCAGATTTCATCCCTATTCTTTTCACACAAAATAGCAAAGTGGGTAATTTTTTATTTATCAAATAAAAATGGCTACTTTACACTATATAAAAAACATCAGAAATGAACAATTTTGGGTAAATCATACAAGAAAAGTAATTTTCTGTATACTTTTAGAATGACCATTGATTTTTTACTATTTATTTAAAATACCCCTTTTTCAGACAATTTGTATGTAAAAGAATAGGAATTCTATCTTGTAATTTGAACTATTCTCCCACTTAGCAATTTTCGTCTATTTCACCAATAATTGTGATAGGTAAAATGAATCGTAAAAATTCAAAAACAGGGCTGAATATACTTTTTATGATAAACTAAAACATATAAGGAAAATAATTTTTTGGGTGAACCTGCCCTTTAAACTCGCATTGCCGCTCAATACCAGAATTGTAAGGACTGTTATTAATAGGCCTATACAAAAATGAACGTTTTGTACATAATTTTTCTTTATTTCAAGAATAATAAAAATTTCATCTTTAATTGGTCACATCATAGAACTTTTATTAGTGCATAAACATACAGCAATACCTAACTCTGGAAACAGTCTGGTATTTTGTGACAGCTTGTTTTAGACCCCAAGGTCGAGTTTTATAAAAGCATCGACACAAGTTTATTAATATTCATAGTCTTTGTTTCATTGGTCAGATCAGGTCAGATCATACATGGTTTTGACAAACACAATTTACTCTACAACACTGATAAATTAATTTCCATTAACAAATTGATTATAATACAGATGACCTTGATATTAGATTTTTTTCTCTTGTGTGATGCGTGTGGGTAGGTATTGTAGAAGTACAGTAATACAAAATAATATAAACATATTTAAAAGTGTTTATATTATTCTGTATTTACTTCTACAATACCTACCCACAGCACGCATCGCACAAGAGCAAAAAAACTAACATATCAAGGTCATCTGTACTATAATTAATTTATTAATGGAAATTAATTTATCAGCGTTGTAGAGTAAATTGTGTTTGTTTAAAATACACTGAAAATGTTCAATCATTTTCAGTGTATTTTAAACGATTTATTACGTCATCCATGGGACATTTTATTTAGATTCAAGAAAAACATACACAATTATGATTACCAATTTAAGGCTCCTACTAATCTAAGGACATCACCACTTTAGGGACATACAGTATGCTATCACCTCAACTTCAGAGACATAGGATATCACCACAACCGTAGGGGCATATGCTATTATCACCACTTTAGGAGGTATGGTATCACCATTATTTTAGTGATATGTTGTCAACAACACTTTAGGTGAATATGTTATCACCACAATTTTAAGGGCGTATACTGTCACCATCATTTTAATCGCATATGCTATTGCTACAACTTTAGTGACCTATGTAATCTCCACCACTTTATGGCTTTGCGTTTGAGACACAATTGAAACCACCTCTTTATGACCACTTTAGGGGCATATGCTATCACTCCCACCAATTTAGTGGCATATGCTATCACCACCGCTTTAGAAGGTATGGTATCACCATCATTTTAGGGGATATGTTATCATCAACACTTTAGATGAATATTTTATCTCTACCATTTTAAGGGCTTAGGCCTATACTGTCGCCACCATTAAGTGCATATGCCATCACAACCACTTTATGACCATGCTATCACCTCCACGTTGATGGCATATGGTGTCACCACCACTTGAGGGGCATGTGGTATCACTACCATATTAGGACATCACAACCACTTTAGGGACATTATGCTACCGCTACCACTTCAGGGCCATTATGCTATAACCATCAATTAAGGGGCATATGGGAATATGCTGCCAGCACTACTTTAAGTGAATAATGTTATCAACACCTTAGGAGGTATGGTATCATCATTCTAGAGGCATTATTATATGTTATCGACATCATTTTAAGGGCATATGTTAGCACCAACAATTTAGGGGAATTGAATAGGCAATATAATTACATTCCTATATTGCTAACTCAGTAAATACTACACCATTTTGTCCATTCAAAATGTTTAATCGCGAGCTTTAGTAAAATAACG
This sequence comes from Nesometra sesokonis, assembly GCA_025631205.1. Taxonomy (NCBI): domain Eukaryota; kingdom Metazoa; phylum Echinodermata; class Crinoidea; order Comatulida; family Antedonidae; genus Nesometra; species Nesometra sesokonis. The sequence continues at coordinate 19,886 of JAOTQE010005247.1, forward strand.
CAATGGGTAACATATATATAAGAACGAGATTTTAAATTCTTAATACAAAAAATAACGCAGCCAATAGTTATTATCAAATAGATATACATCATTACATAATCCATTACCTTTTAAAAGTAGTCAAGTAAACAAAATTGGCCTAATTCCTTTTGCACTGAGATGATCTCAAGTTTCTATGCATAATACGGGGTGGACCACCATTTTTAGGGGCATATGCTATCATTACTATACTTTAGAGGCATAATCACCACAAGTTTAGAGGAGGCATATGGCATCACCACCATATTAGGGCCACATGTCATCACCACCATTTTATTGATATATTTTACCACCATTACGCCATGTTATCACCACCACTTTAGAGGAATATGTTATCACAGCCAGTTTATGGCCTTTTATCATCATTATTAGGAGTATATAAGTGTTATCATCATCATTTTAGGAGAATAAGTTGTGTATAGTCAAATATTTGTTAATTCCTTCAATGAGAGCCCGAGTATAGGCTTCATGTCATTATCGTATAGGCCTATCACTTTTGTCCATTATGTTATCGCCACTGCCAGGACATGACGTGACCCTTAGGGGCGTAGAAAGTCATAGGAATGTGTTAATATCTGGTCCACAGCGCCTTGAGACTACGGTGTAAGGCGCTATTTAAATCTAATTACATTACATTACTACTTGATGGAAATGGGGCATGTTACCACCACTACTTGGAGCCATGTTATCACCAACATTTGGGGCTATGTTATCATATAATATGTGGATAGACTTCTCTGTTACCCTTCCATCTATCATCAGAATTGGCGGGCATGATCATCCACCACCACCAGGGGTAGGAGGTGGGGTTGCGGGGGTTCTATATGTTGTTACCGCTTAGATTGATGCCATGTTACACCGCCGCTACTGGAATCATGGAATAACGTGAAATTTAGAGCATTTTCTTAAATAGGGGCTAGTAGTGACCATTTTGTCTTATCTCCACACTTTGGGCCATATGTTACCGTTCGTGTACTTCTCCAGTTTTCACAAGCAATTAGTCGATTTTAATGCAGATGGCTCCATACAAATAGTTTTATTACCATAGAAAATTGTTCTCGATAATACGTTTTCGATCATAATTTGTTGATGGAATTCAAGGGCGCATACATATACAAAATTCGTTGCATAAATTGCAGTTTCCTGAAGTGACCGTGTCAAAACGCATTAATTGTTAAGGCTGTTCAGAACTCGCACTTAGTCATCCGTTTAGAATGTCCAATATTGCTGTCCCCCGGGTGCATTTAACAGGCTAGTAACCCACACGACCCACAAATATTTTTAAATCATGCTGATTAAATATTAATATTTATACTTCGACGCCGGAAATATTTGAATACCGGTCTATATTACCGAACATATAAGTTCGGAAATATAAATACAATAAATCATGGATTTTGCTATAGAAGTCTCAGATTTTGCGTACTAACGATTTTATAATTCGTTTAAAAGAAAATATTCATGTAGTGACGAGTTGAAATCTGCATGCCATAGCCGTTGTCCCCTAATTTTAACAATTCTTGTCACCCATCAAGTACCGTAGCTTTAAGGTTGAACTTAAGTTTAGTCAGAGTAAAAAAAAACGGATAAAAAGGATTATACAAATCAGCGTGCCTTGTTATCTGGGAAAGGCCGAGGAAGAGCATTTACATTGTAGACCGCCCGTTCTCTGTGTCCGGATCAAAAAAATTGAAACAATTTACCAAATGAAATTAGACATGTTGGCGATTATAAACAATTAAAAAAGATCTAAAAGCATTGTATTTTCAGCAATGTGATGTAATGTTATTTTTGTAAATATAGGCCTAATATTCTAACATAGTTAATCATAAAAATTATTATGAAATATGTTGACAATTATAACCTACGGTATTTAATGCAAAGGCCTTGTGTTTTCTGCAATGTAATGTAATGTTAATTTTTAAAATATCTAATATTTTAACATACGGTAGTAAATCATCATAATTATTCCGTAGTTCTGTATTTGTAACTATAAAAACCCTTTGGTCCCACATTAATTTGTTTATTGAGCAATCTAAACGAAGTGAAGAGTTCTACGGGGAATTTAATATTACAGTATAGTAAACCACAATTTATCCCGAGATACCGGTACTATTCTAATCTGTAAATTATGAGCACGTCTGTTAGCTGTAGCCCAAACCCTTTTGACCCTCTAATTTGGTCTTTCAGTGTAGCCATCTCTCCATGATAGCGAAATGTGATACTACAAAATGACACAAAAATGTGTACGCGCGCGTACAGAAAGGATTGCGTTGAAACACACTGTGGACGCTCATGTTTATTAATCACTGCTTGCGCGCGTTTTGCGTCTCTTCACGCGCCGTTTTTGACGCGCGTGTAACATTTTGTGTCTCCGTGGTTCACTGACTAACTGATAACACGTCATTGCGTATCATTCTTAGTCAGATATGCCTTCACTGAAAGACCAATGTACTTTATTGAATAAACAGTAGGTAATTAGAAGTGACAAACTGATTATATCTTAATTTAATAAATCACCTAAATTCTGTATTTCAATTCGTATGAATGCTTTCATTTTCCTGTATTAGTAGCATCAAATTGAGCTTGGACACTTTTGTTAACCTGTCGCAACATTATGTTTTTGCTCTTCTTTTTATCTATTGGTGTGTCTGTGGACAGCCTACAAGCCACAGTTTTCATCAAAATTCTTGAAAATTGGCCATACTATTTCTTAACAAAGATCGCGAACTGTTTTTTAAGGGGCAGGATCAAAGGTCAGTGTCACAACCAACGGAAAACTACGGTTGGCCTGTAAACCTTTGTAAATGTATAATATTTATATGTATTATGTGTTAGAGCAATGCGTCCCAGTGGTTGATATACGGTACTTCGACCCGGCAGCTTCGATTTCCATTATGGTTTACATTTTTTCTCACTTTATTTCTATATTGGCTGTTCCTTTGTTCCCATACGTTACTACTGTTTCGTCTAGAAACTATTTTATTCCTGAGGGCGTGCTTTATCTTATATAACTCTGAGGGCGCTAGACTTTGCGT
>JAOTQE010005248.1:0-11248 GCA_025631205.1 Nesometra sesokonis
ATAGTATTTTTCTATATATTTTTAGAATGACCGTTGATTTTTCACAATTTATTTAAAATACCCCTCTTTCAGACAATGTGTATGTAAAAGAATATGGATTCTATCTTGTAATTTGAACTATTCCCCCACTTAGCAATTTTCGTCTATTTCCCCTATATTATGATAAGTAAAATGAATCGTAAAAATTGAGAAACAGGGCTGAATAATATACTTTTTATGATGAACAAAAACACAAGGAAGATAATTTTTTTGGGTGAACCTGCACTTTAATATCGGTGAAAGAAAAGAAATCAACTGAACATAAATAATGTGGATTTCTGAAAAAAAAAAAAGAATTACACCTCAATTTGCAAATGAACAGAAAAGACATTTAAAACAAGCTTAATAAATTACTGTAGAAACAATCTTAATATAAATTTTTTGAAAATTAATGTCTGCTTGGGTTTTTTCTAATTTTGTATACAGTTCCTTGAACTGATGACAATATAGTTGTCAGTTTGAGAAACTGAATAAAAAATTAGCATAAGCTGGAGCAGACATTAATTTTCTAAAAAATTGTAAAACATTTGGTGTATTTCCGAAATGTATCTCATTTAATCTTAATACACTATAAACTAACACTTATATATATCCTATGTCATACTCTTTTTTTCACATTATTATTTTTTAATACAAGTATTACATAATTGTTAATTTTTTTAATTAAATTTAATACATTATATATCCAAACTTGGTAAATGAGATGAAAACAGTATGTTCATATTAACAGTAAACAATTAACATTATTATAAAACTTCAAGATTATAAAATTACAATACTTTTTAATTGATCATCAATCATTAACCTACAGTATCAAGTATTTAGCAGCTACACAATAAGAGTATGTTAAATCATAGAATAAAATAATGATTAATTTAATTATCAATCTATAATTTATACATAATAATTAATGCATTTAAAGAAAACAGGAGCAAAATAGAACTTACGGGATTGTACAAATCCACAGTGTAACATATTAATAGGTCCTACAATCCAGTCACAATCAAACCCTTAATGGTAATAATATCTGTCTGTGAGATACGTTTCCAACTGTCTAAACATTTAACAACCCCCAATTAGAAAGAATTACTAGGGCGGGGTGGCCTAAAGGTGAAGGGATATCCCGGTGACATAGATATAGAAACAGCTAATTTGGAAGTGCCGTAGTTGTGGCTACTGTGCAATAAAAAAATAGGACTGAAGGTCCTCAGACCAACTTAATCAAATAGGTTATGTCAGATTAATTAATGAAATTAGTGAAGATGCTGAGAGGTAAAAGGTTTATTTTATCTGCTTTCCTTACTAATTACTTCACATCAACTCATTTGTAGAGTATGTGATTGATTGGTGAAGAAGTTTCACTAGCGGAATTCCTTTCTTCCTTAAAACAACTCAGCAAATATAACACTAAATTAAGGTTTATAATAGGAAAAGAATTAAATACTTCTTAATTATAAGTAAGTCAACAAAATTCATCTATTTAAATACTACAATAAAAAAGTAACACTGTAAATTAATTTACAGTGGGAAATTTCTGATAATCAAAAGTTCATACAAGAATAAAAAAATAAATTAATTTGAAGGAAAAATTGTGATAAGCAAAAAATTGAAGACTTGCACTTTCAATAATGAATAACTGTTGTAGTTTCCCTGTTTGCATTTGTTCATAAGGTAGGCTAATTTGATGTCCATACCATTGTCAAACCAGAGAAGATACTTGACAAAGGAGTGGATTCAGGATCCGGGAAAAGGGAGGGGGGGGGGCACACATTTTTTCCAGATCAGGGTGGGTTCCCGGTTGATGTAGTCAAGCCCAAAAAAAAACAAAAAACAAAAAAACGTTATTTCCCCATTTTGCATGTCTTGGTACCATGCTTATGTTATGCATGGATCATTTCTATTTTTTATTTTTAGGGTCAATTTTAGACCTAGTGCTCCTAATATAAGGAGTGGGGGGAGGGGGGGAGGGGTGCATGCGCAGGTTGTGACTTGTCTCAGAAAGTTAGTAAAAGTTTGTTTAGTTTTGATTAGAAAAGGCATAGTTTCTTTTCATAGAAAAACTTATCTGTGATTTGATGCAATCTTATGAAATCTTCAGATTTACAAAACAGTAATTTTTTGAACAAATCTATACATTATTAAGTGCTATTAAGTTTTCCTGTCTTAGCACAAAATTCCTATTAATGTCCAAATCACTTGTATTTATCATGTTCCAACATACAAAACAACAATTGGTATTAATCGGAACAATCTTCAGAATATTTCTTAACAGTCTGTTCAGCATCCTATAAAGGAAAAGCATGCTTCATATCCATTGATAACATTTGCAATTAAAACAAAAAAAATTAAATTCTATGTTTTGTTTCTTTTTCAAGCTTGTTGCCTGGGGATTTCTACAAATCAGACTTTTCCATAATGGAAATTGTAAATGTCCATTTCAATTAATATTCAAAATAACCATTTGTATGGGCAGTTGCTTAAATTAATGCCACACATCTGAATTTGGTACTTTGTGTGTACGAGAGTGCCATTTATGCGCCTTTTGAGCGATAATAATTTGATAAAATTTGCTTCTGCACCCTGTGCTAATTGAGGTATACGAATGAGCAAATTACCTTCATGCAATGTAAATTAATTTTTTTTATAATGGACCTGTTTACATCAATAATTTGAATTTAAGTTTTTACATGCATGACATTTCAATTTTGTATCTTTCATCAAGAAGTAGAATAACTTAAAACTTAAGCCATTAACCTAATTATTATGTGTTGTAGACTTCACTGTAGACAAAATATATTACCGTGGGCACCACATATAAAGTATGTGGTTGTCTGTACAATGCTGATATACTGCGATTGAATCTACACAGTAGGCAGCTTCAAACAATTAAGTTTAGATTTTATATGCTATGTAACAATTACAAAATAACTATATAATTTTACTTTTAGCAATTAAAAATAATTTTAGCTGTTTTAGCAAAAATCTATAACCAAACCATTTAAAAATCCTTGATTTTATGAAAAAAAAATTCCTAAATTGCTTCCCTGTACCCTTACTCAGAAAACCCCCAACTATACAGCTCCTCTCTCTTCCCCAAATCTAATTTAAAACATGAACACAATTCTTGGCATGTTTGGACAAAAAAACATTAAAGTGACAAACACGATTACTAATAACAAAAATCAAATCATAGAGAACCCATAGATATACATCAAAAGTGCAACACCATCCGGAAACTATCATAAGTTACAATTCCATAATTCTCTTTCATCGGAATCCAGGCACTGTCGGTACAGATCTAACTTCCGATCTGCACCAGCAGATAACCGAATAACACTTGCTACACTTGATCATTATTGGATATGATCTTCCATTTTTATACAACGATTTCAAGGGGTAATTTTTAACATCAACAGGTGCATTATATATATTTATTATACAGTGTGTTCGTTGAAATAACAAACAGTATCCACTGCTACTTGCATGTAACTAGTAGTTAGTGATAACAATAGTATGGAAATATCAGCTGCATCCTTGTAATATACTATGTCATGTTAACCTTGGCAGAAGTAAATAGCAGGCCTATCAGGGGATTTTGCACATCTAAAAATGTGAGGTCTCGCCACAAAATGAGTCTCATGGTAGGAAATTCCAAAATGGAATTATTGATACCTTCAATTAAAACACAATTTAAACTGTAATCTACGCTTTAAATGACATTCATTGGAAAGTAGATCCAAAGATATGGGCATTTGAAGTGTTCATTTATGGAAACACGGTTTAGAGAAAATCACCCATAACGAAATCGAATAATAAACAAATAAAAGACTATAAATCTCAGAAAATCTGCATGAAGGACACTTTCCTGAATGAAAACTGACCCACAAAGTATATAATAATAAAATATAAGTACCATAGAACTCATAACTGATTTTTCTTAAAAAGTTGACTTCAGACCTATTTTGATGATAATCTCAATTTGACCTCACCTACGATGCAACTCATTTTTTGGTGACACCTCACAAATCTTAACCCTTTATAAAGTTATTACATATTTTATAACAAATTCAGTTTTGCTTCAATTTGATTTATGGTACTTGCTATTGTCACCAGCAAATGTATAAAGTTATGATATTGTGCAGTAGGATTTGGTAATAGACCTACAGATAAAGTTGATTATGACTTAGCAATGCTAATGTACTTGGACTACAATTTCAAATAGTGGACTACGATTTACTATTGATTATTACCATTAATCATAGTATGAACCCATTACGATTTTCAATAATAGAAAAAATAATGCTCCATTAACTTCATTCATGGAAAGGGAGCATTAAAAGTTGCATATTCTTCCTTACTTTATCCACTAAAATTACATGCAACTTAAGGAGGACTTACTTATGAATTCTTTCTGTGGCACATTTGCCATTGGATTGTTGATTTCATAGATCTTGGCAAGTAACACCTCCAGATTATCACCTTCAATTCCCATTGAGTCTGCAATGAAGTGAAAGATTACATCAAATGCATTCTGTCGACATACAAACCATGGCTAGACAGAGTTCGAGTAGTAGCAGTCTGCCCACTGGACAATGGACGGTGAAATTCAGGTTATATATCAGTTAAAATATATATCTCAGTTACTGGTATTTGGCTAATTAAGATTTCAAGAAAATATCTCATGGGATTGTTTACGTTTTACACATTTAACCTTGTAATTATTATATTGACGTCTATATAAAAATTGTTATGTTAAATTAAATGGGAGTCAACATAGATGGGAAAATAAAGACCAGTGATTCCGACTACAGACTAGTACAGTAATAAAATTGATCTGACCAGGGATTGATTGGGGGAGGGGTGGGGAAACTAGCACGTGCCCCTTATACTAGGAGCACCAGGTATAAAATTTACCCTAAAAATTAATGCTCACATATGGATAGTAAACAGGGTACCAAAACACACAAAAATGGGAAAATAAACATATTTCGTCTTTGTTTTTTGTCAGAATCAAAACCAGGAACCCACTCGGACCTGGGAGAATGCGGCCCTCTCTTTTTCTGGATCCTGGAACAGGACCTGCTGATCAAATGGGTCAGTGGAAAAATACTAAGGAAAACCCTAGATTGATAATGTGTTTTATCATACCATAAAAATATTTTCTGGTATTTTCATTGGACAGGCTCTCAAATACACTGGAAATGCCAATCCTGGCCGTGTACTCGCGCACCATATCATTTCAACAAGCAACAGCGAGTGCGTAGTGAGAGAGTTACATAGCAACTTGATTTACGCTCTTGTTTATCAACAATGGATTTTCAGCAATTATTGAAGAGCAAACCAGTGATGTTGAACTGAATCGAACCATGTTCTCGTTGCTTTGTTCTTAGTTTGTATGAGTACGAGTAAAATAGTAAGATAAAATCGTTATTAGGCTCAGTACTTAACGGCAGAAGCCCTCCTAAAACTGACCTCAAATATGTTTTGTAGCGGCTGGTTGAAATGTGAAAGGACCAGTGAATATAGTTGTACTGTGGATATGCACGGACCCCCCAGATGCAATGCAGGGCATAATCAGGGCCGTTTCAAGGATTTGGGGAGGTGGGAATGATCAAGGGTTGGGGTGCACCTTTCTGCCTGGGAGAATATCATCTAGGTTTCAAACATATATATATTTTTATGGCTAGATGGTGAACTTCCACAGAATAGATAGCCCCAAGTGCAGTTCCAAGTATGCGCCTACTATTCTGGAATCCAATCAATCAAATCCCGTTATGTACTATCCCTGTCGCTATGTTGAAATTGCGCACACGCAATCTTCCATAGAAGTTTCAAATTTATCAATAAATTAAAGTAAATTTAATCAAAATGTAAAGACATTGACAACATAAAATATGTGTGACATATGTACATAATTTGTATGACAAAACAATGTTAAAAATACAATAATCGTAAAACAGTTATTATTATTATTATTATTTAACTTACATGTTTATAGCAAAAGCTGAAAAAATCAAAATAGTAGGCGCCTACATGGGACTGAAATTATGCAGTGTAAAGTTCACCTTCTAGCCGTAAATAATAAATCTATGGTTTCAAATTTGGCATGCCAAAAAGTTGCTTTGACAATATTCAGAGGTTTTATGGGTTTTCTGTTAAATTAGAATTTATTACTGTATGTTTTGAATTAATTTTGTGTATGGTTTTTAAAAGTGGACATTTTTTATATGGGGGTTCGTACACATTCATTCCACCTCCCTCAGTACGGGCCTGCATAACAGTGCAAATATACTTTTTATTTTTGCTTGGAAAAACAAAATCAGGATACATGGCAACTGTTCATAAAGACCTCACCTCCCCCACCCATTCCAACTCAAAATTCTGGATATGCCCATGTTACATTTGCCAAAAAATCATTAATAGAAACTGTATAATTCTCAAAACCTTGTGATGTTTACTCACCCAGTAACTTCATATCAATATTCATAAGGTTATATCCAGTCACATGATTGGCTGAAATGAGAAAGAACATTTAAATATTAGACTCCTTGGCTCGCAACATCTACAAGGGGATCCCATTGGAAATAGATATTTTGACTTGTTTTGATAATGTTTGTGCTGGTTTGTTTACATAATTAAATAATATAGTTTGAAGGCCAAAAGGGACATATATCAGAGTATAATTGTAGAAGAAAACACGGGACAGAAGTCTGCTGAAATTATTCAAAGTCACATTTTGCAAAGCTGTCTACAATTTTCATCAATAAGGTGGTTTGCAATAATGTAAAAAAATAACTCTGTTTACAAGGTAGATAATGGTAGTAACAAGGTAGATATAGGTAGTTCACAGGGTTAAATTCATAAAAAAGTACCATACACCAGCCTTTTCTACCACATACACACATTATTCCATTAAATTCCATAAATATGGTCAACAATGTCCTACAAAACACAACCATTAAAAGGCCTTACAGTAAGATTAATTAGAACTGACATCATAACTAACAATTACTTACTGACCTTCAGCTATCAAAACCTTCAACAAACATACTACCTTGTTACTAGGTAGTTCTCTGTGATGCTAGGTAGATCTTCCTATTGATTTAACATGGTAGACCTACCTAGTTGAAGGTGTTATTTTTCTCAAAGACAAGGAGACACAATAATGGTTCACTTTTGTTTGAGGTAGCATGGTCTTTTCTTAGTCTAGGTTTATGGTAATTATCTGCTTAGGTTTTCATGTTCGCCTTGAGCACTGTTAAAGTTTTATGCACCTAACAAACTTTACTTTATTGTAAACCACACACACTTAGTATTAAATTTAATTGTAAATAATTTAAAACTATCAATTGTTTTAAAAAAATAATTTAAACTTTTAAATATTTGAAAAACTTAGTTTTGGAAAAAAGACAAAAGAATATAATGCTCTGTCTGGCATCCTATTCCTTTACAGGTAAAAGATAATCTAATTAACATTATGCCGGAATTAAACAATTGACGTATTTCCCGTGAGTTTCAAAGGTAACAAATGCATGCAGATACAATTAAAACACAATTCAAACAAAAGATTCTTTTATTGTTTTGTGCAAGTTAGAGTGACGAAGCGTGATTTTAAAATTTAATGCCGATAGTAAATCAAGCAATTTTATAGCTTAACCTAGAAATGAAAGTACTTGAAAGAAGTTTAAATCGAAACTATAGTTGTTAATATTTAATTGAAATAATTAATAGCTTCTAAGTTGGTGTAGTTAAAGGTGTATTGTGGGAGTTGATAGAGGATGTATAGAACTATAGACATACTATAAAAACTAGATAGGTAATGAAATAATGGAAGTACAATGAACTGTGTGGATTGCTTTGGTGGCACATAGTTCGATTACATTTATTTGGAGTGGTGCTGTAGCTTGGTGGTTAGCATGCTTGCCTTCCAATCCTGAGGTCCTGGGTTCGAACCTGGCTGAACGCTAAGTTGGTTCCCACAACTTAACAACGCCACTTAACAAGCCTCATAATGAGACTTGGTTTAGAAGCATGGCATAGATCTCATCCTGAAAGTGGCGAGTAAACTTGTTGTTGGATGTGACACAAAAAAAAAATATAATTTACTGATATTTTGCTGTAAAATTTGTATTAGTTAATAATAATAATAATATGTGACATTTATATAGCGCTTATTGCCAATGCCTCTAAGCGCTTCACAATTATTACCCCCAGTCATTGGAACAAACACCTATGGAATACAATCCATTCCATAATTTTGCAGTCGTGACTGGGCGGTGCAAGGCTTTTAAGCTCTAGTTTAAATTTTATATTGTAAATTTTGGATTGTGAATATGGATGTGTGCCTTGCAAGTACTGTAACTCTCCCAAAACCAGCCCTTGCTTAACTTTATTTCACTCTAAACCAGACATTTTTAAAGTCTCAAAATCATGAAATCAATGCAAACATGATAAGCTGGCCTCTCTAGGATATCTATATAACTGAATAAAAAAATGGATGGTCCACAGTGGGCTCCTTTTTTGGGGGAGTTTAGATTGAAAAGGGACAGCTTTAAGAATGTTAAAATGCCACGGACAGAACTATGTGCATTGAGTTGTCGGCCAGGAAATGGGACAGTTGTCAGATGATTTTGCACCTAGGCCATAACATAAAACCAAAAATGATGGAAGTGAAGTTTGTTAACATTCAATATTCTTGAACTCCTCTGCATTAATTATAGACATAACTTTAAATAACAATTCAGAATTTATGGAGATTTATCCATTTTTGTCATTGATCGTTGAGTTCTAACGATTTTTTACTACAAAGTGCAAGTCTCTTGGCAAGACTTACTTCAAATAGATAACTCTAGACTAATAGAAATCAGATGTCTTTTTAATAAAATCTCTAAAGATTTTAGGATAACTATAAATTGCTGAAGTACATTATTAGAGATTTACGATATTAAAGAAGAGTTGAACGACCGTTTTCAGGCTCTGATTTTAAAAACAATTAATTTTGATGTTTTATATAATTACTGTTGTATTTTGTTTTGAAAGCATTAAGACCCAATTGGTTATGAAGTAAAATTGTCTAAAAAAACTAAGTTGTAAAATGAATAATACATTTAATAGTTAAAATCAGTTTTATCAATGCATGTTTGTTCACTTCTTTTAGGATTCGTTTATAACATTTTTTTGGCCAATCAGCGTTTTGTTAAGCCAATTTAAAATGCACAAGAAGATGCGTTTATGAACAGCGTTTTTCTCAAATTGGCAATTCTGGAGAAAGCATAAACGTAAAAGTGTTCTATACACTTTTGAAGTGATGTCTTCTAAAAGCTTTTCCAGTTAACATCAAAAAGCGAAAAAACGCCAATTTAAAACACAAGCATGATAAGCATAAACGGGTACCATTTTGAATTACCGATTTGGATGAGCGTTTCAAAACGCTGATTCTTCGCAGTAAGCATAAACAGATATTAGGTCTTCATTTATTGAGAGATGCATAAATAGACAGTCACTAATTTCATTAACATAAAACATATACTTGATGTTAAAAATTACATGGTTCATAAACCAGAGGATAGCGGTAATTAATTTCCATTAAAATAAAAAAAAATTAAAATGTTGAGTTCACTTTAGGTCATAATCATTTAGAAGGTGTGTTTTTTTTGACACAATACAGTCAACTCTCCCAATACCGGACATCCTCGGGCCGGCAATTATTTTTCGGTTTTCTGGAAAGTCCGGTTTTCTGAATTTAGAATTAAGATAATAGAATAGGAATAGGAAAAATTTGGGACTTTTAAAAAAGTCTGGGTTTTTGTGAATTCCGGTTTACGGAGAGTCCGGTATTGGGAGAGTTGACTGTACTGTAATATTAAACACATTATGAAGGTACAGTATATTATGAAGTTTGGGGTTGGGGAGGGGAGAAGCGGACATTTACTTGGATAATGTGGCATTCATATTTTATATTGTTGTATAATGTTTATGCTGCTATTATTTTTACTATCATATTCACTAGACTTGAGATTCTCCTAATTTCTTTCTAGATAATTCATTGATAGAAAGCAGAAGTTTATAATGTCCTACTTCATGGTCAAACCAAAATCCCAAGTGTATCTCTTCAAATACAAACTTTGGTTAAACTAAGTATACATAGAATTACATTGTAATAGGAAGGAAGGCAACAATCCAGAAAGCTTTAAATCAACCACTGAATTGAGTGTAAAACCCAACATTACCGTAAAAGGTGGTAAAACTAACTAAGAAGTCCACAATGTATCGACATCGAAACCAACATACGTCATCCCCAAGTGTCTGTGTTGTTTTATACATTATTTTTATTTTTTACATAATTGTATACCATATGTGGCAGAGCCAATTAACCAAAGGAGGGATAAGTCACAAAACTAGTTTTCCACAATACAGTTGAACCTCCCTGTGCAGACACCTCCCGTAAGCAGGCACCTCCCATAACGGACACTAATTTAAAGACCCGTTTGTTCTTCCTATCTAATCAGTGCATTTGGTACCTCTCGTAAGCGGACACCTCCCGTAAGCGGACGCGGACACATTTTGTCTTAAAATTTAGATTTTTTGTATGTTAATATACCTCGCATAAGCGGACATCCTGAAAAATTTAGTGATTTTTTTTTTGTACAATGAATACAAATATCTGTACAAAATCATCCATATACTGTATTGGCTGAAAATCATATTACTGAACCAATCTTAAAAATGAAAATCCATATATAATAAAGTATAGAATGCGGTGTCTAGCAATTAAGTGCCATTTCTGTTGAGAATGATGTAAAATATAAGACATAATGACGTATACATAAGTTTACAACTTTGGCCCTCTATCGGTCAAAATTCTCGTAAGCAGACACCTCCCGTAAGCTGACACTTTTCCCGGACCCAAGGGTGTCCTCTTACGGGAGGTTCAACTGTATGCAGAAACAAAAAAATGGTCAGATTTTTCTTTTCTTTTTTTTTAAATTTCAAAAGCAGTTTAAATTTCAAAAGTAGTTTAAATAATAAATTTTCTAGCAACATTAAAAATTTTTAGATTATGTGGCAGAGCCAAGTCAAATGAGACATAAGTCGCAAATGCTAGTTTTCCACAATAAGCCAAAATTATAAAATGGCAATTTTTTCAAATTTTATTTTATTTAAAAAAATATACAGTTCATGCATTCAATTATCATATTACCTTAAAAAT
>JAOTQE010005259.1:0-11248 GCA_025631205.1 Nesometra sesokonis
GGGGGGGGGGGGAGTCAGGTCCGTTGACACCCCCCCCCCCCACCCCTTGGATCCGTGCCTGCATTATGTGTGGAAGTTGGCAGGTATAAAACTTGTGATAAATAGAGTAGGTCTATTCTTCCTTTAAATTAAAAATCCATGTTATTCAACTATACTGTATTGTTATACAGAGGTCCCAAGTTTGAGAAGTGACAAATCAGGAGATTTTATGTCGGCTACTTTGTCGATCAAATTTGCCTAAATGCAAACGTGCGATGCATCACAATAAAAAACAGAACACAGGAAAAGTACATATCAATATGTAAAAATATCTATATTATTGTATAAAAATTGTATTTAACACTGAGAAGAGCTGGCATTTTTTGAAGGAACAACCGATTTTGCTCCAAGACTAGACCAAAACCTACTATGACTATTTTTGGGAGACACTTAAAATTTTTAGGAGAAAAATTTATTTTTTTAGGAAGACGGAAGATGACTCTAAAAATCAGGAGGCTCCCGCCAATTTCAAAAGACTTGGGGCCTCTGGTTATATTTAGTTTTTTTTACAATGAAGTAAAAGGCGGGATGTTCTATTCAACTCGGCTCTACCTTGTTAAAAACAACATACCATCTTTCTCCTCGTTAAATATTCTGTACCATTGTACACAAAACTATTGACTATAGTTGGAAGCGAGAACATTCTTTTGATGAGTTCACAGGCCTGGCACAAAGTTTATAGTACTTTATGTATTTTGAACCAGATTTTGTATTTTAACTCTTTTTTGTTGGGTGTTCCAGAACATCCCATGTAGAGAATATAGAGAATGCTATATTACCCTGCTATTATTTCATGATAAGAGCTTAAAATGTCTGGTTTAACACAAAAGATGGCTTTCCTTTTGAGTTTTTTTCCAAGCCACCACGCCCTTGATAAACGTTAGATTACTGCTCTATGAGTGAATCCAAGAACATTTCACAGTAAATAGCCTACTGACCGATGAAGACTGTGAAATGTATATGGTGTGAAAAATGACACTAATTTCATTAAATATACTAAGATATCCTAACTTTAGTTTATGGAGGGCTAGGTGGCCTAATGGAGGAATTGACTACCAAACTTCATTATGTAATACATGGTATTATTAGATCTATATCTGTGTGTATATTTTTAAAACTGACCACAAGATAATTTGGACATTATTTAATGGGATTTAGTTGATATCTTATTGGTATAATGTTGAAGCTAAGTTTATAAGGCCAAGGCCAGAGTAATTTCTTTGATTCTATTCGCTTTTAATTTCATCTATTTTCGCTATAGCTACATAGTTTGACCAGTACAATAGCTATTATCCTAAACAACCGGAGCATAGCACATGAAACATATTCAACCAGATCAATTGTATAATGAAATGAAAAGGCCTTTCAATATAAACCTTTAGCTATGGAAGAAAGCTTGAGAAATATGAAGGTAAAACTATCGTGTATGGTTAGAGCCCGGGGCAGTTTAACAATACACATACATAATAAAAAAGTACTTTTAGGCCTATGTTTAATATCGCATTCATGTGTATCTAACAACGACTTGCTGATCACGCAATAACAAAGTCATTCAAATTAAGTAGCTTCAGAAATGATAGTTGAAAATATTACATATGGTGTGGTATTATGAGGCAGTTATATAGCTTTTATAAGATATTTTGAAAACAGTGAAATCAATTATCCTTAAACCTCTCTTAAGCGGACACCCTTTGGTCCAGGAAATTGCTTATAGGAGGTGCCCGCATACAAGTGGTTCGGCAAATAGATGGACAGGATTCAAGATTAAAGAATATTATTACTACTGAAGCCAGCTTAAAATTACAACAGAAAAAATACACAGGACATTAATACAATACATAACAATAAATATATACAGTATCAGTTGTAAATGTGAAAGCGTGAAGGGGTTTAATGACTAAAGAGAGCAAGTTTTATGTCTTTAACAGAAATTTCAGAAGGGTCAAAAGCCAGGTCATAAGATAGTTGAAGGGAAGGGGGAAGGATTTGAAATGGGTAGTACGAACACTGATAGGAAGAAAGGACAACCTGCGATGGCCACGAAGGACAGAAGAACAAGCGCGACGTTGGGGAAGACTGGAGTGCAAATGGTTGTTAATTACAGGCGATTTTGGAAGTAATGGAGAGCAAAAAGAATTTTTAAAATTTTCAAAATCACATATGTTTATGTCCAACATTTCACTGCGTTTTCAATGCAGAGGGCCTCACCATTTTCTAGACATCACATTTTATATTTTATAAAACATTAGTTTTTAAGATAAGTTAGTTCAGTAATATAATATGACTTTTCAGTTATTACAGTATAAGGGATTTGCATAGAAATTTGTATTCGTTGTCCAAATATCCATATATATCCAAATTTTCTAGGGTGACCACTTTTATCGGAGGTAAATTATCATACAAAAGTCAAAAAGCGTTCATGCTCACTTAATTGAGCTGACCACTTACGAAAGGTAACAAATACATTGATTACTTAACAACAACCATGCTTTTGAGTGTTGGTTATGGGAGGTATCCACTTATGAGAAGTGTCCGCACATGGAGGTTCAGTTGTATACAAATTCAAAATTAAAACTAGCCATTTAACAATACTAAATCAGCATATTTCACTAAATCATGTTAGTTGCATTGGGCTTATGCTTAAGGCAATTCATCATCAATAATATATTAACCAAAGACAAGTGAATTAATGTTATGCTAAAATATCATGATGGATTTGGGTCAATGAATGTTAGTGGCAAAGATATATAAATTTAGTACTTATTATTTGTAGTATGTTTAGGAGTAATAGAACTCTCGTTATTGAATGTTTTGTAATAAAAAATATTGTATATTATTTTCATCAGCAGCATCATTATTCTTATCAAAATCGTTGCATTCACCACTATCGTCATCATCATGATCATTATAGTCATCTTCATCACCTTTAACAAATTAACTTATCATCAGTCATTATCAGTTGTCCATCAGTCTTCACCTCATCTGCTACCATTGTCATCATCATTCCCATCATCACTATCACATCGTCATCCTCTTCACATCATCATCACATCACCATCACCATCATCATCATCATCATCTTATATTATGTATGTTCGGTTAGTGATATAATTCTAATTCTTCTAATTCTAATAAGCACACAATGCACCCAGGACAATAACTGATAAAAGCATGAAGCACAGGGGCATATTCAGGAATCGGGAAAGGAGGATGATCTAAACAGATGGGCTTTTGACAACCAAAAAAAACCAGGTCCTTTCTCCCATTTAGGCCTTTTTTCTCCGGCTATTTATACTTCCTTTCCAGAAAGGGGAAGGGGAGGGGATCATTTCCTCTGAAGGGGGTGCTTAAGGGCTGCATTAAGGAGAAGATGCAATTAAAAATTATAAAATGTCTGTATTCAACAAATCAGCTTAAACATTTTTTCAATGCTTAGATACATATAATTTTAAGTTAAATATCATTTTAGCATTACGGTAGTTATTAATTTGGTTTCAGAAAAATATATATAGTTTTAACAGGTTTTAATTTTGTTTTTATTGTTTATTGTGCAATTTTGAATTCACCTATATCTGACAAACAATTATAATATGTAAATATTGTTATAATGTACTTAATTTGTAATTAATGCTTAGTTTCAAAATACTAATGATTGCTGTTCTTGTCATTATCAAACATGAATGATATCATTGTGTTTCTATTGATTGTTGCTAATAATATTAATTATCTTCCACTTAGTTTTACACACCGTGAACACTCGGCTCAGTGATTCTTTCATGTGATGTCATATGTTAGGGGCCATTTCAAAATTATCCTGCTGCAGTTACTGCGGTAATTCAGTTACGATAGTATTAGAGTCCAGGTCAGAATTATCCTGCTGCAGTTACTGCAGTACGGTTATTCAGTTACAACAGTATTAGGTCAGTAGCTCAAAAAGACATACTGGAAACAAGACATTGTGTCTCAATGCAGTCATCACAGAAAGCATTATAATACTGGATTACTACAGTATCTACTGTAGAGTTAACAATAATTGATTACTGCAGTAACTGCAGTAGAATGATGTTGATATGGTCCCTTATTGAAACAAATAAAAATAAATCTGTCTGCCTGTCTGTTCTGGTTGTAAGAGAAAAATTACAATTGAATTGTCTCTCCTAATGTTGCTTGTTGTAACTGACAATAGTACAGTGTATGTTTGTCAGTCCTAAAGATGGTAGTAATTACTGACAATTGAACAGTATGTCTGTCTATCCTAACAGTTGTTTTTAAAACTGATAATTAAACAGTATATGTTTGTCAGTCCCAAAGATGGTAGATGGTAACAATTACAACTGAAAATGAAAAGAGTGTTTGTCTGTCTGTCTGATGTCTATCTATCTGTCTTAGTATTGGTTGTAAAACTCAACAATATTTGGTTGTCAGAAATAATGAACAGTCTGTCGGTCACAAAACTGGTTGTAAATCCTATCAATGGTTTGTTTGTCTGTCTGTCTGTTTCAAAATTGGTTGTTGGAACTGATAGTTAAACAGTGTCTGTTTTACAGTGGTATAAAATTGACAATTAAACAGTGTGTCTCTCTGCCCTAATTCTGGTTTAACTGGCACTAAAATAGTCTGTCTGTCTGTCCTAAAATTTGCTTGTTAGTAACCTGGTTGTATAACTGACAAATAAAAAAAAATAGAGACCCGTGATTATAACACCTATAGTAATGTTCCCAATAGGCAATGAAATACATGAAAATATCATTTTTAAAGATCTAGACATAAATTTTATTATATTTTGTTTTTACTTATTTTTACTAAATGCTAGTGACGGTAGTAGTAGTCAGGGGCATATCTAAGGGGAAGGGAGTGCTCAACCCCAATCAGATGTTGGCAAAAAAGGTTTTTGCTCCTCATGCTTTTTGTAGGAGTATTTGATTTCTGGTTCTTTTTCTCTGACATTATAGTTATATTTCTGTGGAGGACATGTCCATTTCCTCTGAAAAGAGGTGCTTGAGGCCCAAATCTTCGTATTTATATACTAATTTTATTTTGTTCAACATCTGAAGGGGGATGTTTCAACACCCTAAGCATGCCCATCCTGGATACGCCCATGGTGATTGAAATACACTCCAGCAGAGTACAAAGAACCTGTGAAATATTTTTTACTTTTTTCTTCAATGTAATTATCATTTTGAAGGCCATTTATTTATGCAACCATTGGACGTGAAGGTTGCACAATGCAATAATTTAATGCAGCAAAACAACTGGTCAGCTAATCAATTTTTATAGTCTTGGGTCGAAATTTTTATAGCAATATAATTAATGTTAGGCCAGAGAGAATTATGAAAAGTGATTAAGGAATACTACAGGTAGGCTTATGTCAACTGGATTGGAAGTTACTCAACTATGCTCAGAAGTTGCATTCTATAAATAACAGAATGCAACTGAACACAACTAACTTATATCGAGAGGAAAGCAATAGAATGAGTCTAGTTCCGCAAAGAAAAATTAACAAAAACATCATTTTTTGAAAATGACTTAAAAACTGATAGGCCTAGGTCTAATAGATAGGCCTATGTTACTTCTGAAATAACCAATTAAAAAAATGGTTCATTTATTAATTTAATGGTATAAATGTTAAATTGAAACAAAGAAAATGGAAGGTTTTTTTCTTGTGGTAAAAATGGTAGATAACAAGTTTGGGTGACACACATGAAAAAAAAAATTCATAATTTCGCAAGGTTTTGTGGGAACTTATAATAAATACTAAATTAATTTGATCATACATTTATGGTCTGTATAAATTTAGAACGCTTTTTAATTATAATTTGATTGCTAAAATTAAAAGTATCCTTAACACTAAGAACCTTTTATGATCAACTATATGCAGTGGTTTGTCATATAAAGAAGCTATAAAAATTTAGTCCAGGAAAACTTCAATGAAATCTGTTGAAACGCCTCCCGCTAGCGACGGGTGCATTCGGGTCAACAAATCCCTCAAAGATTTATAGCATTTCTTGGACATTTTCTGCACTGAAAATTTTAAGGTGCATTCTTTAAACTACATTAAGGCATTATATTCTCAAGGTATCAGCCCAGGATGCATTAATATTTGACCTAATTACATTTTTTTAAAGGTTTCCTCTTGGGAATTCGTCTACTGAGACTTTTATATCTTGCTACATTCTGCTGGATATCAAACAGATATTGTTTCATACATGTTATATTTTTTCTCAATAAAATATACTTTATAGTTTTAACATTTTCTGAATAGCTGAGATGAATTCTTGCTACATTCTGGATATCAAATATATATTGTTTCATACATGTTATATATTTCCCTCAATAAACTATACTTTTTAACATTTTTCTGGGATGAATGCATGAGGTTGAGAGGAGTACAGATGCTTACCCCTCCCCTAAATAATATTTTAATGTAGTGTTTTTTAATGGTGCAATTTCCACTTTTTAACATTTTTTAATATCTGGAATGAATGCAAGAGGGAGAAAGGAGTACAGATGCTCACGTCCTCCCCTAAACATTTTATGCAAAATAACTGTATTGTAGGTATTTTAATGGTGCAATTTCCAGGTACAAGTCCCCAATATTGTCAATATAAGTCACATGTTTGGGCTAAGGTGATTTCAACTCTCCCTCACCTCAACCACCGATATCCGTCGTGAATATATTTTGTTTACATGTTATATATTTTCCTCAATAAGCTATACTTTTTTTAATATCTGGGATGACTGCAAGGCGAGGGAGGGGTGCAGATTTTCACACTCCCTAAATTGTATGTAAAAATAACTGTATTTTAGGTTTTTTAAGTGTTGTGCAATTTCCATGTACAAGACCAATATTGTCAACATTAGCCCCATGATGAGGCAAAGGTGACTTTAACTCACACACATCTGCAACCACTGGCATCCATCCTGAATAGATTAGTGTATTTAATAATAAATATTATGATATCATTACTAAATTCATTGATAAATGACAGAAAATGAATTTTAAAAATAACTTAATAATTTTGAAGATATGACACTAAAAACAAGTATTTTCAAGGGAGGAGGGGGGGTTCTCTAGGCGTGGGGTCCAGGGGCCCGCCTAAGGGCCCTGGTGGGATCCAGGGGCAAAGCCCTGGTGGGGGCCGGGGGAAGCCAGAGCGTTATTGGCGTTTAAATGTGTTTATAATGCTATAAAAGCAGTTATGTTTCAAAACATGTATTATCATAAAACAAAAGGCTACTACAGTAAAAAATATATCAAGTAGTTTACAAAGAAGTATTACTGTGATTTGTACAATACCATATAAAACAATAATTTTTGTTAGAAAATTCGGGAGGGGGGGTTCGCCAGAGATTAGGAGATTCGCTTGAAAAGGGGGGTTTGCCCGAACCATAAAACCCCCACCCCCCCTGTCTACGGGCCTGAGAAATCAAGTTATTTTATATATATTTACCCCTAATACTTCAAATTTAAAAGCTAAAAATTAGTCAAAATATCAAAAAGGCTGGAAATCCTCTTAAATTTTGATTCTTCATCAGTGTAAAAATCTTAAATCAATTTTTAAATATACTATTTTCTATTCTCAAGTTCTTAACTCTGATGTTACTTTGATATGAGCCAGTTATTTTCAAAATTAATGCTGACAATTTTTTTTTGGTCATTTTCAAGTGACAGAAGTCCTGTGTCTTTAAATTAAATGTATATTTATTATGGTTTACTAAGGGATATTATACATTGTTCTATAAACTCATATGTTATACTAAACTATAAGGCATAAAAAATATCTTTGTGTTGCCAAAAACCAAACCAAAATCTTGAAAATCAGGGTCAAAGGCTGTTCAAAAACATCTATATCTCCTTTTTCTTAAAATTATCCTTAACATTGTCAGAAATACATGAAGTTAAGTGTGGAATTGTAAGAAATGCATTCATTCCAAAATCAGACTACTGTAATAGAATTAAAACAATCAAATTTTACAACAACGTCTTTTTTTTAGGCATTATGTCTAGTTCTGGAGCAACCCAGACAGTGTACCTACTATTATTTTACAACAGCATACCATCTTTTTATGAGTAAAAAAATCTATATATATTCATAGAATTCTATTACCGTTGAAGAAAATGACATTGATAAGATCACATGCTCTCACGTCTTCTATTCTTACGTTTGCATGGTATGTCATGGATAAGATTGATATGAAATCGTTGTTTTTGGGCTAAAAAAACTTTATACTGAAACAAAATTTTTTAAATCAGGGTCAGCCATTTTTATTTTCGTATTTATTTGCCAATTTTTTATGCCTAAATACACAAAAATTATCCAGAAAAATGGTAAATATATTCAAATTTAACTATTTATAGAAATAAAAAAGGGTTTTTTTAAATACATATTATTACACATTCTTTGGATGTCAAATTCTGAAATTAAGAAAAAAGGCATATGAATAGATTTAACATTTTAACTTCAAAGCTAAGAGAAAAATTTACTGTTTTTCAACACTTTAATTTAATTTATATAACACATAAAACCATTTTGGCCTGCAAAAACACATTGTTATTAGTTATTATGAGTTTAACCTCACTAAACCTAGAAAAAGGAAAAATTAATAAGGAGAGGCTAAGGACGATGGCTCCACAATATTTGTTATGAAAATTAAATGAAAAATGCCCTTGAGAAGAAAAAATTTAGCACATTGTGGTGTATATGCAAGTTAAGCATCCTTTATAATGCACCCGAAAAGTGCATTTTTACTACAATTGCCAGGTTCTCGAACTCTGAGCTAAGACATACAGTACTCGCCGGCCGTTACAATCACTGCGTAGTTACTTATGCTGTCATAACCTTGGTATTAATGGGGTAGGGGTGTGTAAATTACATGCAACCGGATGCAGAAACCCAACAAAATAAAAACGACAGTTCTAATTTCACAGGTATGGATAAGTGGCACGAATGCTGGCGCCCTCAACGGAACAGTATAATGTCATTATGAACTTTACTTGAACTGTACCAAGTAATTATTTCTAGTTGTTCAGGTAATTCTACGCATTTTTTCTGTAGTAGCGTCATTATCCATTCATTCATGCCGTATACTCAAAGAGTACGATGACCAAGTTTACTTTATAACATGTACTGGTAGTTTTTAATTTCGGACATCATGATAAACGGTTTTTCTATCAATTTTTTATTGTGTACTAATTACATATGAAATTTAGGTAACGGTATTAAAAATTATGACAAATTTCAATTATAATCATTTTATGTAAGAAAGTATAATACGTACGTAATGAGATACACGCCATGGTTTTAGGATTCCATATTTTGACATAAATTATGATAAATTATGTAATCAGAATGATGACATTATTTATGTCGAAAAAATGTACGCTCTCACAATGACATGTATATCATTGCTTGGAGTAGGCCTATGTTATACTTTCTTACTTAAAGTTGATTAGTGGACCTTTTGGATAGAATTTTATAACTGATAAAATTATTTGTATGTATACACCATATCTTTAACAGACCTCAAAATATACAATATCAACATAGGCCTACAAATTGATTAGGCCTACTATAAAAAAAATCTTTTTATGATAAACATGTTTGAAAATTTGTGTCAATTGGCTAGAAAATCTTTTTTAGTAGGCACCTGTTAACTCGACCTTTTATTTCCTATATTTCAGATTCTAGGATAATTTCATATTTTCTTATAATTTTCATAATAATTGTATGGATGAAAAATATAATTTTTTTTTTAAAAGGCCAAAATGTTTTGCTCGTCGCCTGAACTTGGGCAACATGTTTTTTAAGCCTTATAAAAGAAATCAATAGAAAGTTTCATCTCACTTTTGATGGAATAT
Organism: Nesometra sesokonis; assembly: GCA_025631205.1. Taxonomy (NCBI): domain Eukaryota; kingdom Metazoa; phylum Echinodermata; class Crinoidea; order Comatulida; family Antedonidae; genus Nesometra; species Nesometra sesokonis. Next base: position 9,899 of record JAOTQE010005259.1, read on the forward strand.
GCTTCCAAAATTCCTTTTATTTAAAGGTATAAATCAAAATAAGTAATACAAATTATAGTGAAAATTGCACACTGATTAGAAATTCAAATTTAGGCCTATAGAATAACAACCAATGTAAATGAAAGAAGACATTATTTCCCTTAAAACAATTATAAATTTTTAATAAGAAATAAATCAATAATTAACCCCATTTCCGGACTACACTATTTCAAAAATTACTAACAGTTATTTACATTAAATGCGACGATCACTTAATAACAGATTCACTGTAATAAATCTGCCCGAAAAATACAGTACACATGGTAAATGTCGGAAAAGGAGCCAACAGGCTAAATCTCGAAAAGAAGCTCCTTCTTAAGCTTGCAAAATAAAAGAAAAGGAGGCCACCTTAAAATGAAGCCCACACTTCTACACTTAAGCTAACAAAAGTAATCTCTAAAAAAGCCCATCATTAAAGAAGCAACCTCTTAACCTATGTCCAGATTATTAAATTTTCTTTGACAAAATAACTTTCATAAACCCGTATATGGTAAGGACATGTCCATGTATGGTATTGATGTGACATCATCGTGACCATATACAAGCTTATCAAACATTTTTTTGTCACAAAAATAAACCCATATATGGTAAGGAAATGTCCATGTATGGTTATGATGTGATATCCATCATGGCCATATATAAGCATATCAAAGTTTTTCCTCACATAAAATGTTTCCGAAATAAATTGGAGGATCTTTTCATATAACAAATTACAGATTAAACAAATTTAAACAACTAAAATAGGGACTAGATTGGTTGTGGTGCTTTTTTTGTAAAAAAAAAAACCATTTCTTTCTTATATTCCATTTACACCTTATTTAGTCAGGAAAGCATTTGAGTAGTATGCACTTAGCAAAACTAAGATATACACATGTTTTAAATGGTGCTAATACTACTACTACTACATAATGATAATGATGGTGGCTGTGGCGGTGATGATAATAATAATAATTATAATAATAATTTTATATAGCGCCAATTTGTTAAACCGTAGTAAAAATGCATGTTAGTTATTAAGTAGGTGGGTTTTGAGATTTATCTTAAAAACAAAAAAGGAGGATTCAGTGACTGTCTACAGGGTAGCAGCAGAAAATGAAAAGACCTTTCGCCAAAGGATTGTGTTGGTACGAGGCACAACTAAAAGGTTATGATTTGATAACCGGGGGCGAGCATAAGGAATATATTTTGACAGGAGATCACGAAAGTAAGTTGGATTGTTTTGTAGAAGAGCTTTTTTATTTATTTATTCGGAGTCGACACTTTTGTAACAGTGGCACACTTCATCCTGTGAAGGTGCGTCCAGTATAAACA
>JAOTQE010005270.1:0-11248 GCA_025631205.1 Nesometra sesokonis
CCCCCACCCAACACAAAATTAATTTGACGTTCTCTCTAAAACTGATATGTGCATCTCAGTTGTGACGTTGTGGAATTTTTTCCTGTTTTGTGATTTTTTTGTATTATTGCAAATAATTTGGCACTAACTTTTGTTTAATGAAAACATTTTTTCTAAACAAGTGAAAAAATCCTGATATAATCAAGACAATATGCCGTAAGTGTTGTCATAGCGTTAACCCATCAGTGACATAAATCTAAAACTTTATGATATGATAGTGTAGTGGACGTCGTCGACATTCCGAGTTAGTCGATGTTGTTCACGTTCGACTCCACTAAAATCTAAAACTCCCTAATAACTACTAACTATTCATTGCCGGACTACCTGAGAATGGAATTGTTGCGAAAAGAAACAAGTACCTAAATCTGGGAACTCACTGTTGTGCTACGATCGTACGATTGTCGCACGACTAAACCATCGCTGTGTGTGTGCTCTCTTCTACTCGTTAGCCAATGTTTTTCAGTGATTCAACAGGGAAATCACAAGAAACAGTCGGCTGACGAGTAGAAGACTGTCATTGCTTCTGGCAACCACTAACAGGGAGTAACGGTTTAGTTGTACGACCGTCGCACGACACAGTGAGTGTCTGGCTTAAAATTTATTGCCTCTATCTAGTACTACTCAAGAAGGCCAAATGAAATTGTAAAACTTATGTATTACTAAGGTGTATCTTATTGCATACTACCCAAAAATCATTTTGATCCACTACAAATGATAACATTGATTTGAACAATTATTTCAGAACTTGGAATATTAAACTACATTACATAAACAATTTAACAAAATAAATAGTTAAAAGTATACAAACTTGAAAACCTGATGCAGCAAAACTGAATATTTTAAACAGATTAAACATTCTAAAGCAGACAAGTATACCAGGAAGAGTGCTTGTACCCTCATATGCAAAAATTTGTTTTACAGAAAACTATTAAACCATTGTTAAACGCCTTTGTGTGACAGTGTAGAAAACCAATCATTGTTCAAATTACCTGGTTGGTTCCATTCACGCTAAAGCCATGATAAGCAATCCAACTAAATTATTAATTTGGTCCAATGAATTCATAATCCGAAGGAGGAAAACACATTAAAATGTGTTTGACCCAAAGGGGAAGGGCCAAGGTGCAACTAATCAACCATGAATTGTAATTTATACAAAAACTGTAGTTTAAATCCCTGAATTTTTTTTTATTATTTTATTAAAAGTGGATCGACTTCACTGAAGAAAATAAATATTTTTTACAATCTTTTAGGGGCAGATTTAAAAAATTTAAAAAATCTTTTATAGTAAATGTTTCAATGACTACTGGTAATTAATGTGGCGATATAGAGATCCCAGGCTGTCTCACTGGCCTTCTGGTTTGGTTAATCACTTTTAATACTTTATAATGCACTATTGTCATCCCATACACAAGTTCTTTCTTATTGTGTTTATTCGGTGGCACTGCACAGATTACGAAAAAACAAGACAGATGCAACTTGGGACAAATCCATAGAGACCCCAGTACACAAAACAAAGCATAAAATAGTTCAAAGTTTGCTTTTCGACATCCAATCGTGGTACAAACCACCTGAGAAATTGTTCCAGCACGCCGCCCCCCCCCCCCCTCTGGGGTAGACCGTTTTTCTATGGAACACGATACTTAACTTGTTCAATTTCAAGCAAAATATGTGGATAGTGTTGGTACAAATGTTGGATAAACTTATTATCATATGGATTTCAATAACATTAAATTTAAAGACCAAATGATTAATAATAATTAGTAATAATTTTGAGCAAAGAAACAAGCTTAGTTTATACTTAAGCCTAGCACAAAGCCTGAGGCCTAAGTTTATGATCATACATGTATTTTAAAGACATACTGCTCATTCATTCATTAAAAGCATAAAACTATTTCGTTATTTATCATTAAAAACGGACAGAAATGGTTTATTAATTGATAAATTAAAAATAAATTAAAGTCGAAATCGAACAGTGCTACCAGCGTTCCATAGTTCTGGGGTTTCCTTGGCGGTCGCCGGTTAATTCGGTGGCAGAAAACGATCTAATCCCCTCTCCCTCGCAAATTACAGTCCTGGATCCGGCCATAATATAATTTAGACTGTTATTGAGTGGTCCAGAGTAATTACTTTTGAATCCCAATAAGGTTTCAAGAACATTCGTATACCTGCCAACTATTTGGAAGATAATAATCTCCTGGCCTATGCGACTTTTATTTTTACTTTGGTCAGCGCAAGAAAAAAATTGTTGAGCGGAAGAGGTGCCGAGGCGTGAGACCAGGGATGTAATTATGCAGGGCGGAGGTGGGCGGGGCCGCCCACCCTAAAAATGTTCCACCCACCGTAAAGCTTTTAAGACCTTCCACCCAGCCTAATTTGAACATGCCACCCACCCTAAGCCTCTGAAAAAGGTAAAAATACTGTTTTTGGTCATCATGCCACCCACCTTTGCATTGTTTACGGCCCACCCTGCAATTTTTCTAGCTACATCCCTGTGAGACTTAGTAGGTCTGCACTCTATCGACCAATGCCAATTCATGAATACAACCCTGGTTTACACAAAAATTTAGATTATCATTTGGAAGTGCATTATCAATGCTTATTAACTTGATTTTAACACCAATCCATACTGTACCTGCCAACTCTACCGATTTTGGCAGTAGGCTACCGCTTTTTCGACCTCCTACTGCCTACTGCTTTTGCATGGAAATCCTACTGCTTTTAGAAATTTAGTATCAAAATAAAAATGTACATTTAAACTGGAAACTAAGGGAAACTGCAAAATCCACCAAAAAATACGAAAATAGGTATTGAATTGGCTGTAAAAGTAACACAGTTTTTAACCTAAATCCCCACCAGTAACGGGAATCGGGTCGATGACCTTTTTATTCTTTTTGTATTTTTTTGCTCATCACATTAAATTTGTAAGACGAGACCTGGTGCATTTGTATTCAACCAATTTGGCGACGAGACAGCCTACCGCTTTCGGGAATACTATGTTGGCAGGTATGAATATCAATAATGTCTGGGTTTCGCAAAACAAATTTTGTTGATAAAGGAAAAAACAAAAACAATTTAAAACCACATCAAATTTATCAAATAATTTTGTGCACAGGACTAATAATCTAATTTTGGTTTTTTTTTTCACAAAAAATCCAAATTATACCTTTACTTCCTCTTTACAAATCACACTTTTATGTTTGTCTGTTTCCAATTCCGTAGTATTATTTTCCTCAACATTTATTGTGTCGTGAACTTCGAAAGATTCTTTGATTCTACTCGTTTCATCATCACAACTAGATTTTTCTTCTAAGGCATCTGGTGGTACCTCTTTGATCAATGGTTCTGACTTTGCTGGTGTAAAGTATGGCATTTCTGGCATTTTCGATGGCAGAACAGGAAGTGTTATTACCAAACACCTCTTGCTCTTGTCGAACTTTGCACTCCCGCATTCATCATTGACAGGATAGGGTAAAGTTAGGTCTAGTGTATATGCGACAGGTTTAATGGATTCAAGAACCAGCTGCCGTTCATGAACCTCAAGGTCTACACTGGCAGCGGAATCAAGAAGAGGTAGTTTAATTTTGATAACAAGTTCTTTTGGCCGTGTGCTGGTTCTTGAATCGGGAGCGTTCGTAAAATCTTTCATGTCAAATTCTCCTCGATGGATTAAGTCATATTCTGGTACGGTGAAAGTCGGCATTTTAGGTGTTTCATTTTTAGGAGTGTCTTGGTAATCATTATGAGAATCTTTCACTGGATTACTTGACTTCTTTTTTTTATCATATGGGTATTTTAAATTTAAAGCGGTAATACCATCTTCCACAACCTGTGGTTCCTTCCCACCACCCTTTGCCTTAGTCCTCAAAATCGTTGCCACTGGATTCCCTTTAAATTTTAACTTTTTCATTTCTTTCACATTTGGTTTATCAAGTTTAATATTACATTTGCTTTCAATGCCATTAATTGCTGTATCAATCATCATCTGTTTTAATCGGGGATCTTTTTCTGCAGCTGTAAAGGTATCTGGATGAAAAACAATATCATAAACTCTGCAGACGGTACCCGACTTGTCGAGATCATCCCTTCCCTCAGACAAACTGTAGGGCATCGACCACTGATCACCTTTTGTTTTTACCCCCTCGGAATTAGTCCTGTATGAGGTGGTAGATGAAGGTTTTTCTATTTTATCATTTTTACAGATATTAATAAATGCCTTTTTGTCACCATTCTCGCTTGTTTTTAGCACAAATCCAGGCAAGGGGTTAATGAATTGGACGTCCATCCCACGTGCCGCCTCCATTTTGGTGATCTCTTCTTCATACAATTTACGATTTTCCGGATTAGAGATTTCCTCTGCATACTCAACGAACAATTTACGGAACTTTTCATCCTTCAATGCATTTTGAAATTTCTCCACCTCCTCGGATGTTATATCCATATCTTTTAGAGATTCCATTTTGCTTATGGCAAGATATATTAACGATTTTACAACGTAAATTTACAAGAGGTTCCAGATCTTTCTAGGCCACTAATGTTATTGAATTTATCGCTATGTACGCCACAACACTGAGTTGTTTACTATTTAAAATTACATATATAGGTGGCGCTATCACTCATTTTTTAAACATCAGATCAGGAGAATTGATCAGGATCAAAAGTGATCAAGCTAATTAATAAAATTCACACTTTGTACATGTAATCTTAAAAATTAATTCTATATTAAACGATGTTATTTATAATGAGCTGAACCTATATTTTATAATTTGGCATAATAATCGAAAAAAAAGCATACATTAATAAAACTTATTTTTAAAAATTAAAATTTTGTATTATGAAAATAAAATTGTACCTCCAAATTCATGGCATAGAAATTTCTAAAATTGGTTGCCACATGAAAATACAATTATTCATTAACTTTTTAAATTTATAACAAATAATTTATAATGTATAGGCTTTAATATCACTCTATACAAAATGCAGGATGCTGGTACCACATTATTTTGTTGGCTTTTATTAATTTTATATTTAAACATTGTTTCATCATTTTTAATTACTGTTTTTAGCTGTATCCAAGCATACTTCACTCTATCAGTCAGTCGGTTGGACAGTTTGTCTCCATTAAATTTAAATTTTGCAGTTTACTTGAGGTCACTCAGTCTGTCTATCAGTAGTTTTTGTGATCAATTAATATGTTGTTTTTAAAAATGTAATAATCAAATTCCATGGTATAGTCTAAATCCTTTCACAAAGGTCAAATTTCGGTAATATGAAAAAAATTGGCAGTCTTAATTAGGCCCTGTTTTTTACAAATGTTTCCAACTTAGACATCTGTTTAGCTCTACTTCTCACCACGTAAGCCGGCATTATACAGTGGACCATTTCACATACATACAGCTTAAACCAGTAACGGTAACATAATGTTGATATGTCTAGGGTCTGAGACCGTCTAATGAATGCCAACACTGTGCCGGAATTGACGGGAAAGTACACTTTTTGTACTAAAGCCGGCATTGGCTAATAAAAAGTAACGCAATATTCCCGTTTTATGGTTCTGTGTGAAAGGGGTTTTAATGGAATGCCAGTGTTGTTTAAACAGCTTCATTGTTCAAGAATCTACACCCTATATTCCCACCCACACTTCTTCAGGTCTGGTGATAAATTATTTCTTACAGTCGCATCTACTCTATGTAATCTAATCTTTCTGTTCAAAAGTGTCAAATTGTTTTAAGAATTGAAAAATTTTTTACACACAATTGGGTTAATCTGGTTTTTTGTTACTCTGTCTGATTAGCCAAATTGAAAAATAATGATTGTGTTGCTCAAAAATTTGAGTCGGTTGGAGAAAAATTTTGAATTAATTTTGAACTATGCATTTTTTACATTTTCTTGCTGTTTTTTTTAAATTATTCTTACATACAAACGTAAGTCAACTTTCCTCAAGTCAAATAATTTTGAAATTTAAATTTGTTTTCCATTAAAGTTGAACCTTTCATAATGGACTCTCATTCAAAAGCCCATTTTGTTCCTCCTATCTAATTAGTGCATTCGTAAGTGGCTACTTCTCGTGAACTGTTACGGACATTTTTTGACCTAAAATTTATATTTTTTGTATGTTAGTATACCTCCCATAAACAGGCATCCTGGAAAATTTGTGTAATTTTTTCTACAACTACAAATTTCAATACAAAACCTTATACTGTGATGGCAGAAAATCATAATACTGAAACAACTGATCTTAAAAACTGATAAATAAAATTGTAAACAAAAATATTGAATGCGGTTTCTAGAAATTTGAGAGGCCATTTGCCTTAAGAATGCCTTGAAATTTCGGACAAATTACGTGATTTTACAAATGTTTACCCTCTATCAGCCGAAATTCTTGTAAGTGGACACCTTCCGTAAGCGGACACTTTTCTTGGACCCGAGGGTGTCCGCTTACGGGAGATTGAACTGTAATTAGCAATATGTATGTCAAGCTCGCTTTCATTTCTACTTTGGATTTGACTTTGGCAAGTTTTACTCCATTAATGGAAGTTGATGAATTAAAAAAAAAAACGATCCTAATTTTCAATATTTTTGGGTGACGATGACGATATACATAATGTTGCAGTCGTAATCACCGCATATGGCATTTGTGCCTCCCAGGAACCAACTTATACTCCTGGGTGGAGCGAGGCAAGGTGGATAAAGTGTCTTGCCTGGGAACACAAACCCGACCAGAGTGTTGTCTTGGACCACCAACCTCGTGATTGGAAGTCCGAAACGCAACCACTGCGCCAACTGCTTCCACGTTATATGGTGATGAAAAATCCACAGACAGATAATCTTTAATATTTTATCAATGTCATTTTATTTATTTAACATAAGCATGATATGTCTAGATAGAATGACCATTTCAAATCATTTAGAGCAATTAAAACAGAAGACAAAATAATAATAACTAAACAAAACACAAGATATAAAAACAGAATCACAATTTAGTGACAATAACAAAAAGTTTCAGCAAACCAAAGATGACATTTAACCTCGGCCTGACAAGGTATCCCAGTGACACACTTAAAGAAGAACTCTAGAATTTTAATTTCTATGGATACACCTTTAAAATAATTAGTTGTGACCTAACTGATGTAATTTGAACATTTGCACAATAAAATAATGAAGCAAACCACTCTCCAAAGTAGGTCATTAATCAAAAAGTGCATCTATTACTCTACACAATGCTAAAGAATAGAAAATTTACAAATTTTGAAAGGGTTTGAAAATCGTACCAAAGGTCACATTAATTTTTTTTTAAATTGGTTTTCAAGCACAACACTTTCAAGATTTAAAATTTGCCTATTATTTAACACTTCTGATTTGGAGCTCAGTTTGTAATATATTTTTGATATCATCTCATTGTCCAAATGTTGTGAAATTTTATCTGTTAGGTCAAAACTAATTGTTCTATTAACTATAGAAATTTTAATCCTGGAGTTCCCCTTTAAAAAGACTTGGATATTTTGAGAGTTATGGATTTAACAATAACAATTCTAAAATCATAAAACATTGACTTCAGTGCCATAGCCAGCATGAGGTAGACGAGGTGGTTGCCTAGTCTGAAATTTCGAAAAATATGGCTCTTTAAGGGAGACTCACTCTCTGACCTCCAACAGAGGGTTCCAGTCCCTGGAATCCTACATGTCCCCCGACTTCACCTCATCGGTTTTTCAACTCTGGCTACGGCCTTGAACTTAGAAGAAAATACTGCATAAGTACAAAAACTATCGAATACAGGTACTGTATAATAAAACAAGTTATACCAACTTAATACTATAGTGTTTGAAGCTCTGCTTGGCAAAGTATAAAGAATTACTTTGCGATGCACCACATGTGTAGTGCTGAAAACCTGCATTAGGTGTACATCCCATTAGAAAGTTTGTCATGTTTCATCACAATGAATCAATGGATAACTGGATTAGTTTCTAATTTATCGATTACCTGTACAGTACATTCCTTTCATTTATAAACAATGTGATAAGCCAGTGAGGTGATTAATCCAAAATTACTATACATTTTTTGAAAGAAGGGTAAAATTGACCAACTCTCTTAAAGAGAATGTACACATAATGAATATATTTTGATCACTCTCAGTGAGTCATTAGCGATATATTTATTTTAATAGAGGTATCTCTATTAGTGGCTTTTGAGGTCGATCGAAAGATACTGATTGAAGTGTTGAGTTATTTTCAGAACTGCACAAGTGGTGCGACACCAAATGTATATATTCATCTTAACACTAAAAACAAATAATAAATACCTTATAGTAGACATACGAAATGATAAAAATAATTTGTGAAAAATATTTTGTAATAGAATTTAATTTAAAAAAATTGTTAACTTATAAAAATATTACTAATAATTATTGTAGTAAGTTTAATAAAAGACAGAGGATATAAATAATATCATCCACCAGAAGTTGTACCCATTGGTAAGATTAAACAATACTATTTATTACTATCTATTGAGAACCACAATATTAAGCAATTAAACATAAATTGTATTTGTGTTGCAGGCAATATTGAAACTATATTGCCTTAGATGACCCTATTAGATGAAAAAAGACATTCCCTGAAGCCCTGCTGCAGGTAATTTAAAATTTTTTAATATTGCCTAAAAACATAGACAATAATTGCTTTATTCAATGTAAGCTGGGTTTTCAACAGTGCATTAAACATAAATTGAATATTGACCTCAACGGTATATGAAAATAAGGTTGAAAAAATAATTTTGACATTATCATAGTACCTTTATAAAGCTCATGTTTATAGCATACCAAAAATACATTTTACTAACTGTACATTAAAGAATTTCAAACACTGTACAACACTGAGTGCAATGAAGAATTGTTGGGTAGGCCGCAGATCCCATAACCATTTATGTAACTGTGTAGGGGTATATCAACACAGTGCACCAACATTAATGATAACAGTAAGGCCTAAAAAATATTATGTTGCTCAAAATCAACAGACCAAAGTTCTTGAAAATCATGTTGGTTTTTTCCAACCTTCATATCTCCCGAACTTTTCAGCTAATACCAACCCAACAAATTGAGAAAGTTATCTAGAAAATTGTTAAGAATATATTAAGTTACTCAAAAAACAAGACAATAGAAATAAACAGAACACATCAAATTGCAGAAAATTGAGTAATTTACGGGGCATACTTGGGAAAAAATCATAACCAACCTGTCTAAATTTTTAAAATAATTGGGAAACACAAAATTTTTGTTTAAGCCTAGTCAAACGGATATCATAATAAACAATTTTTACAAATTTTCTGTTACAGCATCGCTTTTGAATAATGGACTACTGGTCCCTCAGACAAAAAATATGGACAACCTGTTGAAATGGAACATACACAACTAACAGTTTAATTTGTATATTTTTTAGAGGTTTTATTTTTCAAACAATTAATAATTACTACATCATTATTCACAATTGATCTGTTGGTTTATATCTGTATATTAGTTCTTAATATTACATTATCATTTTGAATAAAATAAAACATGAACATTGTTGTTAAAACAATATTAATTTCTTTAATCATCATATTAATAACACTATGAAGACTTCCGTGTTCCATTTTTTAGTGATTAAAATATAGAAAAAAGATATCTTTCGGAACAATTACTCTGCACTTGATTTTGTTGTGAACAGGTTTTGGCCATATCTCATGGCTATTATTCACCACACTGCGATGGCGCCCTCTTTTGATAAGAAAACTAGAGGCCCCCTATTGAGGGAGGTCTCTGATGAGACTGCTGGCAATTCCAAACCAGGGTCTTTGTTTTTAAACTTGGTTGATGTTGATGTATTCCAATCACAGTGGTGAATCATAGCCATGAGGTATGACCGAAATCTGTTCACAACAAAATCAAGTGCAGAGTAATTGTTCCGAAAGCTATCTTTTTTCTATATTTTAATCATATTAATAATGGTCCTATACCCAAAATTGAGTTGAAAAATTAATATTTGCATACGTTTTATTCATTTTTGTCACCCATCCCATCCTTGATCATCCTTGATCACCCTTGATCATCCTTGATCATCCTTGATCACCCATCCCACACATACATTTTTTTTTGCGCTTTTCCCTCTTAATTACGTGTACATTCTCATTAGAGTTTGATAATTTTATCCTACGTTTTCGAACAAATGTGAGGGAATTTTAAAATAACCACCTGTCTTATTAACACATTACATGTTTATAAAATGTAGGAATATACTGTACAGCTATGCAATCAAGTGAAACTAATCCATTTGTCTATTATGACAGAACTTTCTAATGGGGATGTACACCTAATGTACTCGGATCAAAGGCATTTCTTTTTCTTCCAGCCAGAATAAAGCAGCTCATAATGAAAACAACATCGATCAAAGGGAGAGTTGCTAGTTTGGAATGTATAAATAGAACTCTCAAAAATCCATCAATAAATTGATAAATTCTAATGATTCCAACAATAATACACAAACATTATCGAACTGCAATTATATGAAAAATAAAACAATTATAAATGAGATACTAAAATTAAAAATTGTTCAAAAATTGACGTTTAAAGCTTACAACTAAAATTATCTCCTAAATGTTGCAGTGCCTATAAGGTTGTTAAAAGCTTCAGTGAGATATAAATTTGAATTTAAACAATTAATGGAAAGCACATCAACCTGGTATAAAAAAATAAATTAAGACTTGAAAATATTAAAAATTTGGTGAAGTCAACTTTTTACTGTACTGTATTTTATTAAGAAAGTACAATGCATACTCCAAGAAATGAGAAACATGCCATCATGACAGGATTCAATATTTCGACTAATTATGTCATCATCAGGAAATCCTGATGACGACATAATTTTGAATCCTGTCATAATGGCATGTATCTCATTGCTTGGAGAATGCATTATACTTTCTTTCTTGAAGTTGATTAGTGGACCTTTCGGTATTTCATTAACCTATACAGTACATATATGAGTATTTTAGTCCAACCTGTTAGTGGCGGTTTTTATCGCTGTTGGTAATGGCTGAAAAAAAAAATAAAATTCATAAAGATGCCCGTGTCTTCAGTGTGTTAATTATTAATTTGTTTATATATTATTTTGTGCGAGTTGTATGGCCGAGCGGTTAAGGCAGGGAACCGTGAACCATAGCAATAACAACAGCATGGGTTCGAGGC
>JAOTQE010005281.1:0-11247 GCA_025631205.1 Nesometra sesokonis
AGATTATTCTTGTTTCGAGTATTATAGGAGTGATATGATTCAAAAGTATGGAACATATTATTAAACGATTTAGGCAAATCTAAATTCAGTTCACAGATAACGGAGTTGTGATATTAGGAAGTATCAACGAACCGAGTTTTCCTTATCCACATCCTTTTGGCGATGGCTTCCAGTCTAATACACCAGAACAAATTGTTGCAGCATTCTGGGAAGATGCTGATAATTCAATGGGGGACGGAGACATTTTTTACCAGGTGATATATTTATTTTAGTGTTCATAGAAGTCAACATTCCGTTTTTGGTGTGCGTAACTTGGTGGATAAAATTCTGTTCTTCCAATTCCGAGATCCTGGGTCCGAGCCTGGCTTTATATCAGGTTCTTCACAGGACGAACAACAAGGGCGAATTGGTGGGAGGAACACCCGGCGCCACCTACAATCACTATATTAAAATTGTGCCCATATTTTATGTGAGCCCTTTATATAGTAGGGTGAATTTTAGGACTTTCCTGACCGTTGAGAGCGAAGGTCCGTTTCTATGTAGATTTTTCATCTAATAAGTAGTAAATAAGATAACAAGCGAGTGTGACCATCGCCAAAATGTGGGGAAACCCTGTGAGGGCTCAAAATCCAAAATGGCCGCTATTTTCTCAGTATAAGTCTAGCCCTATATCCCAGGATCTCAGTAACTACTGGTCGTAGAATTCTTATTTTGGTGTCAAACTGTTTATAATGCATATAATATAGGAATATTATTCCTATTATGACACAATGATTAAACATTTTGTCAAAAAATGACCGGAATTTTAGTTATTGACATTGGCATGTGTGCATGGATTGTTAATAACAGTATAAATATCTCCAGAACTTCTAGTCGTAGACCTTTGATTTTTGTTTCAAACTGTTCAGAATAATAACATTTTTGCACTACAGGTCGAAGGTCAGTAACTCAATTTCAATTCATTTTTTGACAAAAATGTTTCCTTAGTTCAAATAGGAATATATGTACTCTAAATAGTTAAAACTCTACGACCAGTAGTTGCTGAGAGAGGCTTTTGCGTCAACTTTGGATTTTGAGCTCCCATAGTTTTCCCCATATTTTGACGAGGTCACCATCTTTTATTTTCTATTTACTTTTCTAGATGACAAATCCACAGAAAAACGGACCTGCGCTCTCAACGGTCACAAAAGTCCCAAGAATGACCCTGCTAAAATTTGACCCCAAGAAATTAAAACTCCCAAAAACACGTAAGGCTGGACAAATAGCCTTTTTTTGCTTGTCAAATCTAAAACGGAAAACACGCCCCTCATTAATTGGAAATAGTGTTCTCTTCGCCCCTTAGCGGAATAGGATCCACCCTAGAAAAGTGCCAATCCCTAAGCATCGTATTGATATTTTGTTTGTGTTGGATATGACACGAAATAAAAAAAATCACCAAGATGTAGACAAATTCAAAATTTATTTATTGTTAAAACAGTAATACATTTTTATTAGCTTTAAAATGAGGGTAAATTATCAAAATCAGACATCTTTAACTGTAGTTATTGGACAAATCATACAACAATTTCTTTTGTATTTGTTCATATTTCCTATTGTTTTCTTTGCTTATTCCTCAATAACTTCCTTTGCGGCAACTTGGTGATTTTGCCATGACTATCCTCAAATAGTCATAATCTTTTAGGAATAACAAACAAAGAATATTGCTAAACGTGACTCTTATAATTAATTGCTAAAATCCGAGTATAGCCTACAGTACATTGTATGCTCTGGATTCTTATATATAGGTTTATGATGCTAAGAATCCCACTGCGAATACAGTAGAAATGTTACAGACCGTATCATCTCAAGTCCAAGGGTCATCAGTGTCAGAAGAAAATGGCTTTAACAGAGAAGGTTTTCAAGCTAACTGGATGTTGCTGATAACCTGGTATAGGCTACGACAGACTCCTGCATTCTTGCACGAAGGAAATGTATGTATCACTAAATCACATTTCGCATATTTATAGAATATTTAATGCCTTTGATGGGATACGGGAAAATATTGTTCGAGCTCGTGGCAAAAATATTGAACGAATCGAAGACAAGTTTAATAGTTTACCACAGCGATATTTTCGGTATCCCCGAAAATAGACATTCAATATTATAGTTATTATTCGATAAAACTTACTTGTACCGATTTGTCATTGCTAAGCCTAGGCCTGCCACCGACAACCAAGGCATATCCTAATGACATAGAAAGACAAAAGTTTTATGAAAATATTATGCTATTTTCTAAATTAAAATATTTCACTAAATTCAAACTGCAATTCAGGATTGATGATTATTTAGTTTGTATTCCTAATTTTAACTATAGGCAAGTTCTAACTAAGCTAAGGTTAGGGATTCTAGAACTAGAAATTGAAAGAGGGAGATGGCATAATGTCGAGAAAAAACAAGAGATTATGCAAATTATGTTCAATGAATTTAATAGAAGATGAACATCATTTTACTTTGGTTTGTCCCTTTTAATCAGACATTAGAGCAAATTTCTTCGTTTCCTTTTATAGAAATAATCCAACTACAATCAAATTCATAAATTTTATTTCTACTAAAAATCATGATCTTCTTTTGAAACTTGCTAAATATGTATTCTGTGCATTTAAACGAAGAAGCGAAGCTTTGAATGTAATATGATTTTTTACATTAGTTATATCTACTATTATATGTTATATTATGTTATATGGGTCAGAGGTCTATGTAATAATAAATGTTCCTCGGGCTTTGTGCCAAGGAAAAAGAAGAAGAAGAAGAAGAAATTCTACATCAACCTGAAAAGGAATCATCAATAGAATTTTTGGGCAAAACACTGAAGTATTGTGAATTTGTAAGATCCGCATTTAAACTCGCGAAGTCATGATGAAGTACCTGCGACTCGGTTAGTACTTGCCAGTAGAATTACCCTCTCGGACACGAGACCCTGCCAATAAAATTACCTGTTTCAAATTCTAAACACAGAGCAGGAGCTGAGAGGTTATTTCATCAGTTGCAATGTGAGCCAGGGCTTCATTCGGCGTAGTAATCTGACGTAATTAATTGATTCCCTTTTAAACGCATGCTCAGCATTATATTTTGGGATTTAACTAAACTTTTTCAAACGTTTTTGATAGTTTTTTTTTAATTCCTTTGCCTTCCTAGTGTGCGTTACCTACTGTTTCTTATTGCGGGTTGTACTTGTCCGTATCTGTCCAGATGCGCGGCAGGAAATCCTAATACTATTACATTAATTTTCGTTTTTTTTGTTTAATTTACAGACAAACACTTTTCAAGTTGCTCTGGTTACAGATGGAATATTTGGATTTGTTCTAATTAACTATAGGATAAATGAAATGAAGTGGGCACCAGAACTTTTACGTCACCAGGACGTTATCATTGGCTTCAATGCACTTTTTGACGATGGTATATTCAATGTGAACGAACAGCTTCAAATCAACGAGACATTCCGCTATCGACCTGATCAGATAATTGGGAATACAGGGTTACAAGCTCGATGGATCTTCCGAGTAGAGAGAAACAGTCCAGATACAGTTAATGACAAACAATTCTGTTTGGAATGGTACGAAGCTGAACCTGAGCCAAATACGTGGAATTTTGGCCTAATTCAATCTGCATGCCCTTGCTCATTTAACCAGGCGTTCCGCGACCCTCGTTTTCTTTTCACGTCCATCACTTCAGGTATGCTACTATAATAACAATAATAATAAATAGGAGCCCTCGGAGAGCGCAAACTTCCGCTAAGCACTCGAAACTCTCACGAATACAGCTTTAATCGGCGCTGTAGGTTTGTGGTCAGCACACTTGCCTTGCGGTTTCTTTAAGTTCCTCGATTGGAATGCTGCGCTTTAACCGTTTACAATTGATGTACACACTGTCCTTGTTTTTCTTTGATTTCTGCGTGTTTACTACCAAGCTACTGTACAGCGTAGATTGTAAAGTAAAGGTTACTGTGATCTGGATAATAATTTTCTTTTATAAAAAATCAATGGACAGCGCGCGTGTTTTCTAGAAGCCTCACAAGCGCATTCCTTGGGTAATTTTGAAGCTTCCCTGAAAATTTAGTCAGAATCTAATAATTACTTTTCAAGTTATGCTGTGAAAAGACAAAAACAAACACACAAACAAAAACTCAAACACACACACACTCACCAATAACACTGAAAACATAACCTCGCCAACTTGGTAGACGGGGGTAATAATACAATAACAACAAAAACTAGACATGAACTCGTCGCTTTTGACGAGTTAGCTGATCCGCAATGAACTCGCGGATTGTAATGGTTAATGGTTAAACATTTATATAGCGCAAAATACTAAAGTCTCGATGCGCTTCAAGTGAAAAAGGAAAAGAGAATCAGAAAGAACTAAACAGGCAAGTTTTCAAACGATGTTTGAAAACAGAAACAGAGGGTGAATGACGAATAGACAATGGTAAAGCGTTCCACAAATTAGGTGCAGCAATCTTGAAGGATCTTTCCCCACATGACTTTAACTTCCAAGATGGACAGTAGAGAAGCGTTTGGTCAGATGTTGACCTCAAAGTACGAGTAATTTGATAATGCAATTTGGTAATAACGCTCCTGTTATCAAAATTAGCAAAAGTGACATAAACAAGCAAGTAAGAAGCTACTGTATAAGGGTTCGTTCAAATTTAAACACGAATAAGCGCAATATTCATATCTTGCCACATAATCAAATTTTACACTATGATGACGTCATCAAATTTCAAATTAAATGTAACGTTTCTTGTAGACAATTATATCATTTACTTACTTATTTACATATTGAAATTTCCAAGAAAATATGCGGCCAATTACCGAGATAACCTCACATAACTATAGTAAATATTATACATAATAGTTTAAAAAAAAACGTTTTTTAAATGTAGCTGACGAATTGATGACGTCAAAAATTACTGGCAACCTCGATGACACATGATATAATATCAGTGTGCAATTTGGTATAAAATATATTTTAATTTAGTGATGTTTTGATAAAATTTCAACTCGGATAAGCGCGATATTCATAAAATTGAAAAGAAATGTAACATTTGTTGTAGAGAATTAAATTATCTACAACATATCGAACATTTTGAAGAAAATCGATGGCCAATTACTGAGATAACAAATTAAACTTCATGCTTTTTAAAGTAAAATTTTTAAAAAAGCTAAATATTGATGACGTCATAATGCCTGTCAACCTCAATGACCCACCATATCATATCTAAAAGTCATATATGACTTGAATATGAAAACAAATTGAGGGAAAAATATAGAGACCCAGAGGGCCGGAGTATTTTCAAATCAATTTAAAGTAAAAGGATGTTTTGTAACTTGGCTATCTCTTGCCGTAGAAACCCCAAATTTATTATTATATATACAGAAATGCCTAGTCTATAACGATTGCGGTTAATAAAGAATGATTAATGTAATAATTAAATACTGTACTTTATGGTATAGAAACTGTCAGAAAGTATGTTTGTGGCTATGAATCAAACATTTTTCTCATTAAGGCTAATATAAACTTGCATATCCTGAAACATTTGCAGCAAAGTTTGAGTCCATACGACCAGTGGTTACGGAGATATGCTAATACGCCAATTTGAGATCAAATTCAATTCTTTACAGTCAGTGGTTACAAAGATACAAGGGTCCAAATATACAGTCGGCTATTTTGAAAATCTAATGCTATCACGCATTTTCTAACTCGAGGGGTCTATACCATGCCAAAAATAACCATGAGCAATATTCTCCTAATTTGATACCGACCAACCCCCAGTCTGATAGACTGCAAATTAAATCCATTTTTTTTGTAAACCACAGGTGCGATTTGCTTTCTACAACCAACATTTTTTACAGCAGCATTGAGTTGTTGTTACCGATTCCCAGGCGGCGCTCTCATTGAAGGTTACAGTGGATTACAAAGCAGTAGTTTCCAAGATAGATACAATTACATCTTTTTCTTCTCACAGTTTTTAAGTAAGTAATATTACTATATACGACGTTCACGCAACATTGGTTAATAAACATAGATCGGTTAAAATGTATTTTGATTCAATGATCGAAACATTTTTACCAGATTCACCTTTCATCGTTCTTAGAATGTGAATCGTCAATGTTACAAGTGTCATGAACAATATAACCGGCCATGGCATAATATACTGCCAATATAATCACTATAAAGTGAATACTGAAGTATTACTTATTTATTATATACTATAATGTGATACTTCACAGGAGTAATAGTCACTTTTTTGACTTTGAGTTCCTTATTTAACACTCTTAGAAAAAGGTACATTACTTACTGAATCAGATTGGAGCTAAAATAAAAACAACGTTGTTTATTTTTTTTTGTAAAAACGAACATAAACAATTTTTTAAAATAAAATTATTCTTTATTATAGCTCAAGATTTTCAACCCAGAAAGTCTTGCTGTTCGGAATCCCAAAACCCATTTTATTGTAACCTGTACATGGAGAAACGCCCTAGAGCAACATGCATCGGATATGTAGTTCCATTTTTTGGTAAGATGAATTCAGTATACATTTAATTATAAACATCAAGTTCATTTTAATATGCAATAGTCAGGTGAGAGTAAGAACAATTCTAATGAGAATTAACGAATGGAATTGTGTGTGGAAGTACAATATGCAATAATGATTTAAGTCAGATCCACCAGAAAAAAAAGTAATTTGTTTATACACTAACTTCGACATTGACAAGCAAGACATCACAAAGACAAGGGACTAAAATATTATGAGAAACATAGAAAAATAGAGGCGACGAGAACAGGAAACTGACTTTAGATATATCAATTTAATAGGGCAATAGAAAAAATTTAGTATTCGAGGAACTAAGTGTTACACATGGATATGTATTTTTGTTAGGATTTTTGTATGTGTATTCCACAGTAATGGGCCTGTTTGAATGATTGCCTTGCGGATTGTATTAGAATGGTTGACATTTCTGTAATTGTAGTTTAATTTAAAATTTCTTTTATAGATGTTTTGAAATCTGTAAACAACCAGCAGTTTTTTTGGTTGTGTATGTGCATAGGTACTCTACTATCCTTCATTAGCCAGTCACCCAATACTAGAGCGGGTTTGGGAGTCATTTTCAAAAAAATTGCCGTCTACGCCTTTAACATGCTCTGTATCTCATCAACTATCGACCTTGGATACTTGAGATTGGTCCCGAATTTTTTTATAATATCCATTATTAGTTCTAATAAGATATTTTCCCTCAAATTACCGTAAATTATCATTTTGAACACTTAATCTTTGACCTGATAATAACCATAATTATATTATTTGAGCTAGAGACATGCTGATTGTCTCAGTTTTTTATGTTGTACACTTTTATATTCTAATGAAATGATCTTCTAAAAATGAACGAAAGTGACCTTTCTGACCCTTTGAACTTTTACCTCACATCCAAAACCCAATTTTGCTGGAAACATGCTGTTTGTGCCAAATTGTTCAGAACATACATAATTTTGTATGTTTTAGTGAAGATTCTGTGAAATAATGATCAGAAATATCACCATTGACAGTTGCCATCACCTCTGGTCGTAGACATATCTTTGTAGCAAAGACATATGAACATGCATATTTGTAATCTGCAGTTGCTTACCAAAACCAAAAAAATAACATGGAATGAATTATCAGTAACTACTTGTGCACTTGTGCTAAAGACATCGTTTTTGTGTCAAATTATTATAATGAAAAATGCATTTACCAGTAAAACCAAAAAGGTAAGATATAAAATAAAATAATAGTGAAATTCCGTAATACTGACCACCATGGGATGAGGACCTACAGGGAATGGCTTTGTATTGTTGATAATACAACTTGGTAGGACAGCAAAGCAAGAATGCAGACACATAACCCATCTGAAATGGTGTCCCTTGTTGCTCGGGTCTGATTTAGGCACGTTTAACCAATAAAAACATAGTCAGTTGGAAGAACTCTAATTGACGTACGTCAAAGTTAATATGGACATTTGCTCTAAGCCTCAATGTGCCTTACTTCAGAAACAAAAATTAAACAATAGTACATAACATACACTGAACGACTTGGGGTGCTTGGTTTGTTCAACGAGTGTACTATAATAACTCCTTGATTTGTTAACTTGTGTCTTTGAACTCTCGGCGTGATTACATGCCGATTTCCTCTGTAGTTAAATGCCTTTACGGAAACATTTATTGTTAATGCATTGTTGATGGTGCTCTTTAGTACAAGACATCCTGACTCTATTGTTTAGACATCAATTTTTCCGTGAGCCAAAGGCTTTAGTAGTTCCCTTATTTCCCCTGTTTGGTCTCTGCACCCAGAAATGGTCACACACTCCATAGTCGAAGACTCTTCAATTTCCTTTGTCGAAAATTCGATTTCACCTTACTGAAGAATATGTTACCCAGAACTATGAAGTTTGTATCAATGTACAGGCCTACTACATATTTCAACGAAAAAAAAACAGACAATAGCAGTACCCCAAAGATTGTACTGCTTCAACTCCATCTCCTCTGGTCTATCCCCAAATTCCTCGTGTCTAGTTAGTTGATGTTTTGCATGTATTTCGATTATAGTTAGGCCTACAAACAATGCATCATTCTTTGTTTTTTTTTGTTTTAATATTTATTTTTCTACTTTTTGACACACAGCATGGACATTTGGCGATCCCCATCTAACTACACTGGATGGGGAAGAATACACCTATAATGGAGTAGGGTTGTACATACTAGAAGAGGTGACATTAGACCAAGCAACGAACCAAAAATTTGTGATACAGTGTCGCATGGAACCGCCTATTCTACAGACCGAGAGTGAAAGTGGCGCCACTATATTTACTTCATTCGTCGGGGCCATTGGCGACGGAACAAAGGTTCTTATATTGTTATGAATTTCCACAAGAATAATTATCCCATCATCTACTAGTATATTTACCATGGCTAAAAATGTTAAATATTATAGTATAATTATAGTGCATTGTGTAATGTAGTAGACTTATAGAACAGTGTATTTAGTTAATATATATGAGGCGTGACACCACTAAGTTGTAGGAAAATTGAAAATAGAGCTTTTAAATTCATATTTTACTTTTTTGAAGCTTTAAAATGAAGGGTTAATTATAAAAATCGGATATCTAGAACTGAAGTTATTGGACAAAATATACACAGATTTCCTTTGTATTTGTTTATATTTCTTTATCTGCTTATTTCTTAATAACTTCATGTGCGACAACTTGGTGGTTTTGCCATAACTGGCCTCATATAGTGTAGTGTGTACAGTATACCCGGTATATGTTATATAGTGCAGTAAAGATATTGTAGTGTATATAGTGTGATATATAGTGTAGTGTATATAGTTTTGTTTTGTATATATAGTGTAGTATACATAGTGCAGTATAGATAGAGTATTGTAGTATAATGCAGTATAGATAGTGTAGTGTATATAGTGCATTCGGTATACATTATTGATACTGTAGTGTATATAGACAATATATCCTGTCTCATAGGCCTTACGGTCGGGTTTATCACTTTAATTGCTTGATTCATTTTAAGGCGATATTGACATCCCATACTTACTTATTTTAGTTTAGCCGTAAGGCCTGTTAAAACTATTCAAGCGTGACGATTTTACACCCGTCAGACGGGTGTAATTCGTCACGCCTGATTGAGTTTGAAAACCACGTGATACCATTGCATCACTCTCTCTCTCTCTCTCTCTCTCTCTCTCTCTCTCCCCCTCCCTCTCTCTCTCTTTCTAATCAAAGTTTGGCGTTACCGAAGGCCTTCATGCGCGGATGGATTTGGGTCTACTCATAGAGAAAAGAAAATCCCTAGCCTATGCCTAGGCGACGTGATGGACGATTGCAACTGCACGAGGATTAAGAGATGATTTTTTTTAGAATAGTACACAATTACATTCGTGAGAATACTTTTCAGGCTCAATTTGTTGTGTGGCAGTCTCTCAAATGGTGCTTATGCTTTTGGATCGTTCAATCGAAAAGGAAGCATTTTTGATTGGTCGACCTACTTTAATTATTTCGAACCACCCACATGACGCACACGCAGTGGTGGCGCCAGGATTTGCCGAGGGGGGGATGGTCCCCGACGGGGGGGAGGCATGGTCCCCGACGAGGGTCCCCGGCAGGGAGGGAAGTCCGGGTGGGCGTGGTTACTCTTTTGGTTTTGAGGAGCAAAAAAAAACCACGTTATTTTCCCCATTTTGGCCCGTTTTATGTGTATTTCAATCTTTTCCCCGACGAAAGTGGTTGGGGGGGCAGCCTTCTCTGACGCTCCCCCCCCCCCGCTGGCGCCACCACTGCACACACGGAGGGACAAAATACGTTATTTCTTTCTTGGGTATGGTCACGCATGAACTGTTTTAACAGGTCTTACGGCTAAACTAAAATAAGTGAGTATGGGATGTCAATAGCGCCTTAAAGGGAATCAAGCAATAAATATGAATAAACCCGACCGTAAGGCCTGTGAGAAAGGCTAATAGACAATAATGTATAGTTCTATCCCTATTTCAAACAAGGTAAATATGCATTAATTGCACATCAATGAATATACTACAAATATAAAAATACATTTTTTTCAGATTGAAATGAGAATAACTGAAAATGCGCTTGATTTTGATATATTAGTGAATGGAACAGCAATTGATAAATCAGCCATTACTCAAACAGGTAACAGTATAGATTGTTTACGATTGTTCAGCAGGTGAATTGCTGCCAGCTCTGCTGAGCTACTAATATTTATTGAAAACCATTCGCCAGTAACACCACGAAGAGGCACACATTTATGCGCCCCGCGCGTGTCTGTGTGTCACTGTTTCCGCAAAAAAATATCGGATAAAACATCATCCAA
Organism: Nesometra sesokonis; assembly: GCA_025631205.1. Taxonomy (NCBI): domain Eukaryota; kingdom Metazoa; phylum Echinodermata; class Crinoidea; order Comatulida; family Antedonidae; genus Nesometra; species Nesometra sesokonis. The sequence goes on from JAOTQE010005281.1 coordinate 10,909, forward strand.
TCAAATCAATAAAAAAGATGCAAATACGCGAACTCACCATAATCGTTTCTTCATAATTGGGCCACTGACTTCCAGTTCCAGTTACTTTTTCGTGATTTTTCTTCGTTATAGGATAATTTTATCGTGATAATTTATCGGATATTTTTTTCCTGCGAAAACACGGCCAGCGACAAAGTGAAAGATACTGGTTTGCAGTCTGTTATGGCCTATTTATTTATTTATTTATTCAAACATATTTATACAGGATAAAAACATAATCAGATGTGGATCTTAAACCTGTTTTGCATATGGTCCTGTTGCAACAATTTACTTAAATACAAACATACAATACATTGATTA
>JAOTQE010005303.1:0-11247 GCA_025631205.1 Nesometra sesokonis
ATTTATCAAATTTGGCATTATATGGTCGTCTTCGTTTTCATGGGCTTAATTGCCCAATTTCGTTCTACCTATATATAAAAATATCTAAATATTTGGATTTTTTTTTTGCAGATGTATAGCAAACAAAACCACATGAAGTTTTGCTTAGCACACTTGTTCACATATCAGGATTTCTCTAATGGTGTGTTAGGCCTGGCATACATTGGAACTCAGAGAACTAATGCAGTTGGAGGTATCTGCACACAATGTAAGTAAAGAAGAACCTAAAATACTGTACTCATGCTATTACTGTCGACCTTCTCATTTAAAAACTTCTCATTTTACACGCCTTCTATTTTACAATATTCAGTCAACAGTATCACTAAAATAATTGACAATGATGTAACTCTCCCTTAATTTATTGATGAAATTTCTTTTTTGTTTTGCTTTTTTTCTGCTATTTCATTTCAACAGCATGTTTTAACAACAAAGAGAACAAAATAAGCATAGTGTTTTTGAAGCATTTGTTCAGATAAATATCCACTCTTTTAAACTAAGAACACCTCTTGCCTTTGCAGAAAAGGTGATTAAGACATCTTTTAACAGGAGTGTTGTATTGAAAAGGAGTTCATGAGGTCGATTTCTGTTACAGTAGGATATAATAATTTTTTTTTAATCATAATTTTTTTTTCAATTTATAGTCTTAAAAAGGGTTTTTTTATCTAATTTTTAAAGTTTGGAACTGGTGAGAGGTCACTCTTATTAATACGATTACAAAATAGGATACATCACACTTTCATTTTTGAAAGTTGCTAAATATGTTCAAAAATCACATTTTCTACCTACAAATTAGTTTTCATTTTCATATGTTGTGAAGTTGCAATACTTCTCTATTATACCTAGGCCTCAATACTTGGCTTTGTTCAAATTTAAACATTAAACTTTGCTTTATTTTCATAGCATATCCATCTTCTACTGGCGAATTATATCTCAATACGGGATTAACGACAACCATAAATTGGGGACGCCGTGTACTCACGGATGAGGCTGAACTGGTTACAGCTCACGGTAAATGCCTTTAATTTGTGTTATGGGGCAATAGTTATGGGGTGAACATGTTTTTTTTTTAATTTCTTTTCCGAAGAAAAAGGATTTTGAGTATCCATTGGATGACAATTCTACAAAAAAAGCAAAATTGAGTTACTGTTATATTCTGATATTATAAGCTTCAGTTTGGTTTTTTTTTATTTGTCCATAAAAACAATGGAAATACATTTGAAGCTGACATTTAAAAAGACATGAATTGTACACGACAATTTAAAATATACTCTAATAAAAAGTACTGTATATACAGAGATTAATATATTAAAATAAGAGAGATATGGAGAAGCCTAAAACATTAAAAAAAATATCTTATTACACATGAATTTAAAATATGAACAGAGTTAGCAAAAAAAGCATATTGTGTACGGTTAATTCTGGCATTGGGGTCACACAGTCTACCGCTTCTTGAATTTATGTCTTAGATTTTATTGAGAGGAGGTGTAGTATAAACAGAGAAAAATCATTTTTAAATATTCCTGTATGAAACACACTTTAAAGATAAAAACTGTTGACTTTCTGCATATTTTCCATTGATATTGAAAAATAACCTTTACAAAATGTAGCTCAAATACATGTTTATGGTAAATAAAAATAAACAGAATGTTTATAATTATAAAATTTAAGTAATATAGTTTACAAAACAACAGAAATCTCATTTTTATAAAATTATGAATTTCTGTATATTTTTTGACTATCTCAAAATGAACTGGTGCACAACAAGACAAGAAATGGGCATTTGTAATAATTATTTCTTTATTAATTTGTATAATTGTGTTTCTTTTCATTTTCTTTTCAAGAATTGGGACATAATTTTGGAAGTGAACACGACCCAACCTCTGACAACAATGTCTGTTCTCCTGGCGACGTCAATGGTAACTATTTAATGTATCCAGCATCTGTAAGTGGAAAGAAACCAAACCATGATGTAAGTTACTGAAAAGTAAATTGTAAACTGACACTGTATAAATATAACATTCAAGTTAAATACAAACAATTATTTTAGGTCCGACTAGATAGAGCTCTAGAAGAACCCATCTGATTAAGTAATGGATCTTTTGATGATGGTCAGAAAAGTTAGAAGATGCTTATTTTAAAATAATTTTATATAGTTGTTGTGAAGAAGAATTGAACCCATGTTTAACTTTCATTAAGCAATTAAATCTACGGAATGACTATAATTTTGCCACATTGCATTTGTTGAAAATTTATAGAAGCATGCACATGAAAATGTTTATTTTGTAGGGTCATAGCCACCAGTACGGTTGGTCAGGTTTCAACCATCAGTCTACCACATCTCACATTGAAATATTACTTGATTGATCTATATTAACAATTTGAATTCATCATAGGTTAAATCTACCCTATAACCGTAAAATACATCATAATTTTCATTGTTAAGGTAGAACTTTGAAACAGTTTAAGACCTGTGGGTCATAAAAATGTTTTACAATGGTAAACTTAAAGGTAATTTTTCCAACTTAAAAACTTCATGGGAAGATTTTGCTTTTCCAATTCAATAATTTTCCTGGGCACTCTCTATTGTATCAATTTTTACAATGTATCCAACTAGACTATTACTGTGATAAACCTACTGTTCATATTGGAATTTTATTTATGTGTGGCTTTTATTTTTGTTTCAACAATAATTGTACTTATGCCTGTATTTTTTTTTAACTGTATCACTAACACATTTTTTTCTCAAAATTTTCTTTCAAATAATTATGAGATTACATAACAAACATATAAAAAATGTAAAAATGGAGAGTTGCCAGCCCCAGGCCCCAGTCACGTTTTTCTTGCACACAAATTCTAAAAGTATCCGCATACTGTATAATGAAGAAGATGAAGAAGTTGAGATTACTGAAATTTAGGCACCACATAAATTTATTATTTATGGCTAGATAGTGAACTTCCACAGAATACATAGCCAAAGTGCAGTTCCATGTATGTGCCTACTATTCCGGAATCCAACCAATCAAATCGTACTACAAATTCTGTTGCTATGTCGAAATTGTGCCCCCAATCTTCATAAAAGTTTCAAATTTATCAATAAATGGAAGTAAACTTAATCAAAATATGAAGACATTGACAACATAAAATATATGTGACATGTAAATAATTTGTATGATAAAAGAATGTTGAAAATACAATAATTGTAAAACAGTTATTATTTAACTTGCATATTTGTGACTTACATGTTTGTGATGAAGGCTGAAAATATCAAAATAGTAGGCACCTACATGGGACTGCAATTCTACAGTGTTAAGTTCACCATCTAGCTGTAAATAATACAGTAAGGCACCCTCAACTCAGTCATATATGTGAGGTGTCACTACAAAATGAGTCGTGTTGTACATAAAACCAAAATTTAGTTATTGTTGTAGTTGGATAGAATAGATTATAAGCTTTAAATTGGTTTTTAAATGAGGTTCATAACTTCAGTATAACCAGAGAAAAATCATTTTAAAACAGGTGTATGAAAACACACTTTGGAGAAAATCAACTTTAAAGAAACAACTGTTGACTTCCTGTATGTTTTTCCATTGATTTTGAAAAACAGCCTTTACAAAATGTAGTTTAAAACAGATTTATTGTAAATAAACATAAACAGGATGAATGTAATCATGAAATTTAATTACTAAACTAAACAAAACAACAGAAATCTCATTTTTGTGAAATTAGGACTTTCTGTCATTTTTGTGAATATCTGAAAATGACCTGGCGTACAACACGACTCATTTTGTCACGACACCTCACATATTGCTCTGTATAAATATCATTTTATTTATGATTCTTTTTTAGCAATTTTCTACATGTAGCAAACGTATGATTAATCAGGTTTTGAAGGCAAAGTCATCTCGTTGCTTCAGAGGTAGGATATATTCATGAAATAACTTATTTGCGTATTGGGAACAAGTTTGGACGGGGGAGTAATGAACATTAAACACTAATGTTGTTATACTTATGCAATGGTTTAACTGTAAAAAAATTTGGTTTCTATGTTTGAACAGTCATTTATGCTTTATAAATTTGCCTCAGACTATGTGTGGTAACCATTGTTTAGCTCATCATTCCAGATATTTTTTAGCTCAGTGGCGGATCCAAGGGGGGGGGGGGTGAAATTTGAGGGTCACAAGGTCTGTGTGACCCCTAATAAATTTTGAATAATAAAGTGTGATCTACTTGTAGTGATTAAATTTAAATTCTTGTGGCCTAGGAAGTATAAGGATTAACGGTGGCGCACTTTACCATAACGTTAATTCTATACAATTTCGTTAAATTTACCCAGCGTGATATTAAATGAGCCAAGCGCGGATTTAGGGGGGTGCAACCGACGCACGCCCCCTATTAAGGTAGATGCACTGAGCCCAAAACCCACCATAAAACCCCAAAATACGGCCAAAATAGGGTACTAGGGCACCAGAAGAATTGAATTGCCAACCATGCCCACCCGGAGTAGAAATGTGCGACCCCCCCCCCTCCCCTTCGGTGGATCCTGGATCCTTCACTGTAGTTCATCATTGCAGATGTTTTTTTTTAGCACCAAGCCACGGTCTAGTGACTGACATATTAATACATTATAGGAAACTTGTCATAAAAAGTCAGAGATATGTTCCCTAATGTCAGGGGAAATTTGTTCTTGAGACATACCCTTGCGCATTTTTAGTATACAGTATTAGCTCAATATAAAGCAATGTAACCAAACTTGATCCTATTTTTGTTGTTTAAATTTGTTTAATATGTAATTTAATATGAGAAAATCTTGCTTTATTTCGGAAATTACATTGTCGTTGCGATTTATTCATCTCCATCAACATTGCAATAGAATCGAGGTGATTTAGACAATGACGAAAAGGAGTCTCAAAAAACCTAAAAGATTTGTACAAGTATTTACATTTGTAAATAAAGTTTTAAAAATAAATTGCGTTACCGTATAATATGATAGATGTAACATAAATTTATAATAGGAAGGTTTGCATATAAATACTCAATATCAAATTAAATTTAACTAAATAAATGCTCTTAAATGGTTAAAAATAAAAACAAGTCATCATAGATTTGTTTTTAAAAGACATAACCAATACATTAAGCCAAATTGAAATAAGAATAAATATGATACTGACATTTAAAAAAATAATCAATTATATTTACAGAGGAGGAATTGTTTAAGTTTATAGATATAGCAATAACCCAACGTATAATTAACGAGTCAAAAACCTAAAAAAATATATTCTGGCAAACTAAGGTTGAAATACCACAAAAGCCTAAAAAGGAATCATTAATCATTAACAAAAATTTTGGACCAAAAATATAAGTGTTATGAATTTGTCAGATCAGCACTTGAACACTCAAACTCATAATGTGTGCCTGCATGAATTAGCTCAGTTAATATTTGCCAGTAGACTTACCTGCTCAGCCATGGGGCACTCCAAATTGTTAGTTTTCTCTAATTCATAAATGAAGAGCATCCCCTGAGTGGTTGTTTCATACGTTGGTGCATGTTTAGTGTGTTCCGCCCTTTGGAAAAAAATAACGTCTTCCAACTAGTGTTAACATGGTAGATAATGGTAGTGAAAAGGTAGATCTAGGTAGGTTAACCCTATAAAAACTACCATTTACATATAACATTAACATTATTATCCAATTATGACTAAAGCCTATAAATTTCTCAATTAACACAAGGTCATCTCCCCTCTCAAGGGAGACCACCAATGATATGGTGTCAGCAATAGGAATACATAGGAAAATACAGCCATTAATAGAGCTTCAGACCAATTAAAACTGACATCACAACAATCAGTTAATGACTTTAAGGTATGAATAACACTACTATGCTGTTAGGTAGATCTTCATAGTAATGTAACATGGTAGATCCACCTAGTTGGAGAGTGTATCACAACAATCACTTAATGACCTTAAGGTACCAATAATACTACTGTGCTGCTAGGTAGATCTTCCTAGTAATGTAACATGGTAGACCCACCTAGTTGGAGAGTGTATCACAACAATCACTTAATAACCTTAAGGTACCAATAATACTACTGTGCTGCAAGGTAGATATTCATAGTAATGTAACATGGTAGATCCACCTAGTTGGAGAGTGTATCACAACAATCACTTAATGACCTTAAGGTACCAATAACACTACTGTGCTGCAAGGTAGATCTTCATAGTAATGTAACATGGTAGATCCACCTAGTTGGAGAGTTTTTTTTTTCAAGGGATGAAGCCTCTGTTCAGTGTTCTTTCAATTGACGTTTTTAATACATGCTTGGTAGTATTTTTTATGCAGTTGTTTATTCAGATATACCAGGTGTTTTTATTTTCCTTCCCATCATAGTACATGCTTTTGCTACCTACTGTTTCTTATTGTTGCTTGCTCTTATTCGTATCTGCCTATAGGTGCAGCACGAAAAGAACAGCATGACAATACTTTTTATTTATTTACCACCCACCTTTGAAAAATATAACACCCTCAAACAAGGTGAATCTACCATGTTAAATTACTAGGAAGATCCACCTAGAACCACAGAGATCTACCTAGTAACTAAGTAGTATATTTGTTGATGTTGTTGATACCTTAAATTCAATAAGTAATTGGTTGTCATGGTGTCAGTACTAATTAGTCTGAAGGTCTATTAACGGCGGTATTTTCCTGTTGCAGGCCATTGTTGACTATATCCTTGGTAGGCTCCCTTGGGAGGGGAGCAGACCTTGTGTTAATTGAGAGATTTACTGGTCTTGGACAATATAGATAGGTAGCAAGGTTGGTGTATGATAGTTATTACAGGGTTAACCCTGTTAACTCCTATGTCTACCTATATCTACCTGGTCACTACCATTATCTACTATGTTAACAGAGTTAGTTTTTTTAAAAGGGCACCATTAAATGTTGGCCGATTTTTCTCCCAGTACAATCTGAGAAACCGAAAACATTTCTAAAGTAAATATAAAAAATTTAACAAAATCATAATTTGCAACTTCTTTTGATCTTTTTTTGACAACTAGAACCACAAGGTTCAAATGTCTGTGGAAACTACCGAGTGGATGCCAACGAAGAATGTGATGCAGGCTTACTTGCCCAAGGGGAAAGTGATCCATGTTGTCATCTGAAATGTAAGCTGAAACCATCAAAGCAGTGTAGGTAAGTAAAACATATACAGACTGTATTTCTTATTAAACTTATTTGTAAAGTTGTCCAGTCTCAGAATCACACTCTTAAGCCGGGCGCTCAGTGCGTCATGCTACGGTCGTATGACGGTCGCACAACTAAACCGTTGCTCCCTGTGTGTGTAGATTTCAGACCCGATGACGGCCTTCTACTTGTTGGCCAACGGTTTTTGTTTTATTGATTTCCCTGTTAAACCACTAAATAAACTGTTGGCCGATGAGTAGAAGACTATCTTCATGTCTGAAAACCCCACACACAGGGAGCAACGGTTTAGTCTTGCGACCGTCGTACAACCATCGCACGACGCAGTAAGCGCCCAGCTTTAATTCCTCCATTCCACCTATTAAAACAATGGCTCTGTCCATTTGCTTTCACCAGTAGTCATCTCATCTGCACTTTCATGCTAATATTTCCAACTTCCTTCACTCTAGCCTTTCTCTCTCACTCTCATTTATAATTTGAATATTAATCTACTTTCTCTCCTGCTCTCCAATGTAAAACCAAATCCAAACCAAAAATTTGAGATTTAGTATTCACCGCAGTCTTAGAAACGACTTTTAAAACAATTGTGTAAAGCCAGGCACTCACTGCGTCGTGCGACCATCGTACAATAGTCGCACGACTACTCCGTCGGTCCCTGTGTGTGTGATGTGAGACGCAATGGGTCTTCTACTCATTGGCTGACAGCTTTTTAGTGATTTCCCTGTTGAATGTAAACTACAAAAAAACTGTCGACCAATGAGTAAAAGACTGCCATCGCATCTGACAACCACACACAGGGTGCGACGGTTTAGTCGTGCGACCGTCGTACGACACAGTGAGTGCCCGGCTGAACTGAGATTAAGACTGGTCATTTAGTCTTTTTATAGCAATCCACCCTTTTTTGACTAAGTTTACCCTCAGGTGAAATTATAACTGTCTAGGCTTTTCCACTATCAACAAAAATATATCAGTTGGGTTAAGAAATAAGAATCATATAAAAAAGTGGTAAAGAATTATGTGTTTTTATATAATTACAGTGATAAGAATTCTCCTTGCTGTGACCAATGTCAATTTGCTCCGAAAACAAAGGCTTGTCGTGAAATGGAGTACGCTGACACTGGCTGTAAGCTGGCCGCATTCTGTACTGGACAAAGTGCTAATTGTCCTCGAGCCAGGTTCAAAAAGGATGGTTCCCCTTGTATAGAAAAGTAAGTTTTTTTAATCTGTTCTACAAAAATCAAGTTTTCATTAGTTAATAGTACAGTTAGGCTGGATCAACTAATTCCAGAAGGAAAAAAATTGGTTGAAAAGACAAATTTTCAATTAATGAGTTATTATCTATGATATAGAGATGGATGGGGCATATACTTAGAGGATGATTTTTGGGTTGATATCATAAATTTATTATTTACAACTAGATAGTGAACTTAACACTGTAGAATTGCAGTCTCATGTAGGCGCCACTATTTTGATTTCATCAGCCTTTATCACAAACTTGTAAGTTAAATAATTGTAACTGCTTTATAATTATTGTACTTTTAAATTCTTTTGCCAAATTATTTACGTATGTCACATAAATTTCATGTAGCCAATGTCTTTATATTTGGAATAAAATTTACTTCCATTTATTGATAAATTTGAGTGGTGCTATAGCTTGGTGGTTAGCATGCTTGCCTTCTAATCCCGAGGTCCTCGGTTCGAACCTGTCTGAACAGTAGGTTGGTTCCTACGACTTAGCAACACCACTCCCCAAGCCTCATAATGAGACTTGGTTTAGAAAGCATGACGTAGATCTCATCCAGTAAGTGGAGAGTAAACTTGCTATTGGACGTGACACGAAATAAAAAAAAAAATTGAAGAAGAAAAAGAAAACTTCTATGAAAGATTGGGGGCACAATTTTGATGTAGCAATATGTTAGAACATAAAACGATTCCATTGTTAGCAATCCGGAATAGTAGGAACTTCCATGAAACTGCACTTTGGGGCTGTGTATTCTGTGTAAGTTCACTATCTAACCATTAAAATAATAAATCTATGGGACATAAAGGCTTGACTTGGCTTACAGTCAACCTTCTCATTTACACACTCCTTGGACTGGAAAGTGTTTGTAAATGAGAATGTTTGTAAATGACAAAGTTCTTGAAAACTGATAAAATAATGCCTGCAAAACACTTGTGTTTAGTTTGTTGTCTTGGTAGTTATAATGTTCTGTTTAAACGAACTAGTTGAAGGAAAATGCAAACACCAAAGAATTATCATTGATGCATTATTGGATGATTACATAATTAGCCATTATTTTAATGATGAAATTAGTTGAATAGTGTTTGTAAAATACAAGGTTTGTAAATCAGAATGGTCGACTGTATTGCCATCTTTGCCCAGACCTATTGACACTGTCAAGATAGCAGCTACAGTTGAAGATTGTCCATATTATTCTACCTTTGAAAATGCGCCTGGCTTGAGTAAGAGATGTGATCCCTTTGGAATTGCAACTCTCTTTCAAACAGTCCAGCCAATGCATGGGTTGTCTTTCTCTTGGTTGTTTCCCTTGGACAAAGCCATCAAGAACAACTTTCTTTTAAACAGTCAGCCCAATGCTTGGGTGGTCTACCACTTGGTCGTTTTTCTTGGACAACCATCAAGAACAACTCTCTTTCAAACAGTCAGTCCAATACTTGGGTGGTGTACCTCTTGGTCGTTTTCCTTGGACAGAGCCATAAAGAACAATCTTGGGAGATCTTGTGTTGTCCATGCTTATAATGTGACCAAATTATGAGAGGTGCTTTGTATAAATCATAAAGAATGGTGGAGAAAATTAGTTTGAGAGTTAGGTATTAGATATGATAAAGAAATAGAGCATATGGAATGTTCTTTGAGAGATACTGAAAGAAAGAAGAAGCTGTGTGAGTCGTATGACTGAGCTATTTGGACAGGCAAACTATAGCACAAGCAACAGTACAAATTGAAGGTCCGCTTTCACCTTGTTCTTTTGGTAGAACAATCTTCTTGGATAAGGACTACAAACTGTAAGACTTGTGTACACAAAGGCCATGTAAACTCCTAAGAACCCATTTTTCTAGGCGAGTATAGTCACCTGATGTGTTGGTCACCAGCATCATGATGAACAAATATTATATGTGGCAGAGGAGGCAAAGTCTACAATAGGAAGAAATAAACAAAAAAATCTTCTTTTTTTCAAAATTTGTTTTATTTCAAAATTAAACCATACATTACAACTTTCATACTACATTAAAATTGTATGTATCTGATCAAAATATATTCAAAGAATGCAATTTAATATTACACAGCTTAGTTTCATATAATGATAAGAAATTTTTTAATGCAGTTTTCTCAAAACTTGCATTCTAAACGTTTGAACTTAAATTGTTCTTAACTTCACAGACTACATTGTATGAAACTGTTTTTCTTTTTTCCATTTTGAAGATAATGATGTGTAGTTTCATAATTTTTATATAACTGAGTTTTTAATTTTTCGAATTATGCCTCCTTTGGCTTGGTTCTGCCTCATATGCATCCCTGGATTTAGGTTGGGTTAGGTGGTCCTCTTACCCAGGGCCCCTCAAACATTTTGAGACCCCACAAATTTTGACCATGTTTCAAAAACTGGCTTGCTTTCTCACTTTTTAAGAGAAGAAATAAGTCTAAGTATATTATGGGCTGTTTGCTTGTGACTTAATGCGAAGCCAGGTTGGACTGAATTTGGCTAAAATCACTCAAAAATCCTAAGGTTTGTTTCGTGGGAAAATTAACCACTATAGGACAACGCTCATGCCCAAGTCTTTATGCCACGTCAGCCATGTCTTACAGTAGTAGGCCACATTACCCACTCTCCCCCTCCCCAGCCAACCTTGATATAACTTGAAAACAATAGGAAGAAAAAGTGATGACGTCATGTTTCCTAGCTCTCTGGTGCCAAACAATTGTTGGTCGGCCATTTTGTCCTATTCTACAACACGCTGTTCAGAAGTTCTTCGTATAAATTGTATTT
>JAOTQE010005314.1:0-11246 GCA_025631205.1 Nesometra sesokonis
ATAAATCCCTGTAATACTTTATATTAAATTTGTTTTTCGTGTGGATAATCTCTGCAAAACTTAGTTCCCTGAAATGGATCTCCTAAGATCCAGACCATGGGAACTAACTTTTGCAATGGAACTAAAATTGGCGTGAGACCGGTACCAGATATAGTATGTGATGTAAGATTTGTCATTTGTCTAGGCTAGGCTTGAAAATTATTTTATTTCTGAATTGAAAATGACTGTTACATTTTACTTAGTGGCTAGGGGTCCGGTAGTGGATGCTATCTCTAATGATAAACTTGAGGTTAGGGTTGCCATCTCTAGGGACGCTAATGATTGCAGAGATACCCACCACTATCAGAACTAGCCACAGCATTTATTTTATATCGTTCTAGCATGGGCCAACTCCCGGATGCCATATCGAAGTGTACGTTCATATCAAGGACCCCTCAAAGCTGTTGTATTTGACTGGGGAGGAACGGTAGTTGATAGTGGTGTGATGGGTCCTGCTGTTACCTTCGTCAGGATTTTTAAGGAGGAAGGAATAGATATCACAGACGATGAAGCCAGAGGACCTATGGGAACACATAAAAGAGTATGTTTTAAATATATATTATATATATGAATTATGATAATACCCATCTTGGAGTATGGAAGCTGTGCCTGGAATTCTACATTTAAAAAAAGATTCCGATTTGTTAAAGAAAATCAACAACATTCTACTCGTTTAATTAATGATCTTAAAGATAAAGAATATGTTGAGAGACTCAATGCTTTAAATCTACCAACTTTGATATTCAGAAAAAAAGAAAACATGCAGATTTAATCCAAACATTTAAAATATTTCATGGTGTTGATTCAATAGACCCAAATACATCAATTAAAAATATATAAACCAAAATATAAATTAAATACAAGAAAAAATTTATTTGCTGTTTGTGTTATTGATGACTGGAACTTGTTATCTGAGGAGATGGTTTACAAGGAGTCAGTTAACTCATTCAAGGCAGGTTTAGAGAAAGTCTGGTCTGGCCACTACTTAAAATTCTGCCCTTATAAGTCACAAGAGAAGTGTTGGCTATCAGAGGGACAAATGAGCTTATGCTCTAAGTTTTGATGGTTCAAGTAAATAGATGCTCTGCCTGCTAACCCTTACCTCAATTTTATTATTACATAGATACAATTAATTACCATCATACCAAGTACATACATAAAAATGAGATGTGTCACCATGTTTCATAAATGTCTTTTATAATTACCTATTGTACAATTAGGTACACATTCAGAAGGTGTTAGAGAACAATGCAGTATTGGATCGATGGTTAAGCAAGCATGGCAGACATCCAACAGATGAAGACATTGACAGGATGTATCACCTCTTCATTCCAGTACAGCTAGATGTACTTAAGGACTACTGCAGCATGATTTCAGGTATAATCCTAAAATACATGTGTAAATTACACAAATTTGTAATGTATTATATCTATACGAAGTTTGATTTATATCACTCCTTGTTCAGTAGCATGTAAAGGTGCTGGAGACCAGATGTTACATGTTTATATGACTTTCTACACCTAAGGGCCACATCATGTCCGGCTGCCAAACAACAGGCACTACATTCTGCTTTCCACAACAGAGATGTATGGCCCAGTATACACCGGAGTAAAACCCTACTCGTCTTGAAAGATGTACTTGTTGCTTTTATAGCGCACATGAGCCGTTAGTGTACATTGGGACTACGGTTTTTTAGTTCTTGCTGCGAACAGCCCTAAAACTCATTCTGTTGTTTTTGCTATTGTTCAAGGTTCCCTGCCTTAAACCACTTTGCCATACAACTTGCACAGAAGCATTGGCGGCGGAAGAGGGTGATGGGGAGACGCATCCCCCCAGTGATAAATCAGGTGGGGGTAGTTTCCCTCCCCCCCCCTGGAATGTCACTCCAACTACAAAAGTCACAATTCACAATTCAAAAACAGCATATACAGTAACAGTAAATACGTTAAATACAAATATTGCGGCCTGGAAAACCCCCTTCAGGGACCAGGAAAATAAATACAAATTTAGAGGCTGTAACATGTTTTTTTTTGCTCATCAAATTCTAACCGGGCTGGGGTAGCTGAGCAACAATTCAAAAATGTTCTGCCGCCCCTGACCTGCACAGAAGGGTACAGTATTTGGCAGTGTGTTTGAGTAGTACTACAGTCTAAAAACTAGAGTGGGGCTGGATTAAAATTAGGTTGAGTACAGCCTTAACAGTACTCAAGATTTTAATGTTCAGTGTATGTGAATCAATCATCTGACCAATAAGTTCTGCGTGAATGTAACCGAGAAGAATGCAGTGATTACAAAAGAATGACAAATGAGCTATAGTTGAAACTCATATGCGGTCCTCTTCTAAGTGGAAACCTCCCATAAGGCCACTCATTCAAAAGCCTGTTTATTCTTTCTATCTAATTAGTGAATTTGGAAAAACAGAAAATGCTCCAATCATCACAAACAATGTTTTTACCACTAGAGGCAATACAATCTCAACAAATGACAATTTTGCCATTGACATCATTGCCACTGCTCACACTACCACTAGCAATCTCCATCACTGCCAATGTTACTCCATCACTTACCATGTTTCACCATCACAGAGATTTTTCAAATGTCCTCTTTCCAACTCCAGGTGCTGCTGAAGCTGTTGAGTTTCTCAGAAGCAAATATAACCTTAAGATTGGATCATCAACTGGTTGGAGTTCCGAGATTGTCAATGAGATCAAACCAATTGCTGCAGCTGCAGGCTATGTTCCAGACTGCTACGTAGCGGCTGATGAGGTACCTCAAGCAAGACCACTCCCCTATATGGTCTGGTTAAATGCCATCCGTATGGACATCCACCCCTTAGAAGCAATGATTAAGGTACGTTTGTTTAGTAGGCCTGCACTGTCTCCCATAAATGACCACCTTGTGGACCATCCATTTTGTTCAGTGTTCTAGACATTTTGATTTAAGTCTGTTTTCCTGTCAATCGTTAATTCCAAAAACGGTGATTTGAAATGGCGTTTTTGATCGTTAATTTTGAAAAATGACGATTTTCATGATTGACATGAAAAGGGATCACTTTCGACATTAATCCTGATGCCAAAGCAGTTCAGTGATTAGGATCGTCAATGTTAAAATGACTCCAACTTTAACGAATTGGATTGTTAAATTTGGGTGTTTGTGAGGCAATATTGCTTAAGAAGATAAAACATACAATTATCTAACTAAAATATAAAAATTGTAGTGGGAAAAGTCCTTTAGATTAATTTGAACTTGTCGTGAAGATATACTGTATACGACATTTGTTGGTACGGCATAGTAAATTTAGTGATCCAGCGTGATTTTAGCTTTGTATATAACGATTCAAGACGGCATTTAAAATTGGCATTTTGGAATAATTATCAACAGGAAACAGGCTTTAGAGACTGTCAATGTCACCTATGTTTACACTGGTGACTTGCAGTGTTTAGAGTGTTATCTTCCTTAAAATGAAGAGAAGGAGCATTTGCAGACAGTGTCGGCGCTACGGGGGGGGGGGGGGCTAGGCAGGGCTACAGCCCCCCCGCCGGGGGACCTTTGCAGAGGCTATATAATCTCAACCTTGCCCAACAACTCATGTCTAGTACACATGACTTGGCTGTATTAGCGATTTTATAATCATGTTATTTAAATTTTTATATTCCAATATAAAGTAATTTATATTATGTTAGCTTTTTGAATCTTCTACTGCTCTGCATAATGCAGTTTTCCAGTATTTAATAAATTTGAGGTGAGGAAACATTTACAAAGAACTATTACACACAAGGTAACACCAGTTTAGTACCCACCCCTCTATGATCGTCAAAAGTACATGTGTTTATATTACTTGTGCCACCTCTAAATTGCCACCTCTAAATTGCCACCTCTAAATTGCCACCTCTAAATTGCCACCTCTAAATTGTGTTCCTTCAATGATAGAATACATGTAAACTGTATATGACCACAGTTTAAGATAGTTGAAAAATACACACAAGGAAGTTTTAAATTTGGAACAATAGACACGCTCACCTGGTCGTGAATTTTACGCCCCCTCTTTCACACACGATCCTGGATCCGCCCCTGCTGTTACCCATCTTATTGTCACATAAGGCCAAAACAAATTCCATGTTGCCTGAGCCCTACCAACCAAATCGCGTAGGGTCTTTGTAGTATGCATTCTATAAAAGACCAACAATACTAATACCAAGAATTTTGAAAATCAGGGTTGATCCTTTTGAAAATTTTAATTTTTTTGAAATTCATAACTAAATACATTAAATTATCCAGAGAATTGTAAAAAAATACATACATTATCTTGGATATTGTAAAAATTGCTTAATGTTATTCCAATTTTTTTTTTCGTAAGCACAAATTTAGTTTTCGGGTCCAAAATGCTGGAACAGATTGCCAACTAATTTAATCATAGCTAAAAAGCTAAATAATCTTGATTCTTAGATTAATTTTTAAATCTGATTTTTCATTGATATTTCCAAAAATAATGGTCTTAAGAATATGGTTAATACGTTACTCCAATTGCTTTCTAGGCAGCCCTTCACAAGCTCTGCTTATTGGGTTTCACCTCTCTGTTTATTTTTTAATGTATCTACAATTACTACTATTATTAGTCAATCAATTTTTTATTATCATGTATATGAAAAGAAAAATAAATGTTGATTTGATTAGATTTTGATTTGTAAGGCAGAGTTATTGAAAATACAGTAACACCTGCCTCCTACAAAAAGAAAGATTTTCCACCTGATCATGGTAGACACACTTTGTATTCTAGGCCTTAATGTCAATGTTTTTTTCTGTTTGTGCACACAGTATTTAGTATTTATTACCCCTTTTGTATTCTGTGTTGAATTTGGTTTTATTTAAAACCATTTTTTTTCAAATATATTTTATTTGTTCACTTGCGCCTTTTATAATTTTTTGAATTGCCGAGTTGTGATTATTATTTTAATCATTAAATCTTATTCATTGATTTTCCAAATGTGTTTGTTACCATTATAGGTTGATGATACATTTGATGGTATCAGAGAAGGAACAAGTGCTGGGTGTTGGACTGTTGGTGTTGCTAAATATGTAAGTTGATATCTTCATTGATTTAGTGCTGTAAGAAAGTGCAATACATACTCCAAGCAATGATATATACACCATTGTGACAGGATTCAATATCAGAGCTCCCAAGTCTTCAGGATATTCCTGGAGTCTCCAGGAATATTGGATCATCTCCCGGTCTCCCTGAATTATCAAATTTTCTTCCGGAATTTAGTTTTCTCCAGGAAATTCCAGGTTTTGAAAAATTGTCATAATTACATCATATTTTTAGCCTATTATTTCCAAAATATTGGTTGAAAATAAGGAAATGTGAAGTTTAGCAATGTTTTTAATGAAGAGTAATGGCATACCTTAACAGTGACAAAATCAGAAACTACAGTTTCATAGTAAGCAATGTGTTTAAACAAAGGTTTTACACAAATTTTACACACATTTTATGAAGTTTACACATTACAAATGGTGTACGGATGACTACAAGAAAATCTCCAGGAATTCTGTTTTTACAACTTTGGACCTCTGCAATATTTCAACATGAATTATATCATCATCAGGATGATGACTTGATGGTAACATAATTTATGTCGAAATATTGAATCCTGTCGCTTGTATCTCATTGCTTGGAGTATTTGTTACTTGAAGTTGATTAGTGGGCTTTTCGAATTTAGTGCTGTAGCTAACACTAGTGACTTTTAATTTTGTCACTACTGACATCATATGTATATTCATCTTGCTTTACTCATTATGAATGAATAAATGTAAGACATCACCACAAAATGAGTCTCTTATAAAACAGATTTAAGACTCACCTGAGTGCTTGTGATGAAGCAGGCCATCTGGGATAAACATAAGCTACATAATGTGACTTTTTATTTTAAACTGAAACAATCACAATGATATTGAACTTAATATTGAACAGTGAAAAAGAGATCCACTTTGCCAGAGCCAGTCAAAAGTAGATATCTGCTATTTGCATGAATTGTACACCCACTCACCACAAATTGAGTCTCATGGTAGAAAAATCCAATATTGAGTTATTGGTACCTTCTAATAGAGCATAATATAAGTTGTAATCTAAGCTTTAAATGATATTCATGGATAAGTATATCCAAAGATTTGAGCATTTGAATTTTTTTTTTCTGTATGAAAACATGGTTTACAAAAAAAATTGCCCATAAAGCAATCTAAAAATAATGAAATATATAAGTACCATAGAACTTTTAATTGATTAAAACTACTTTAAAAATTTTACTTGGGATCTACTTTGGCGATTATCTCAATTTGATCTCACCTACGATGCGACTCATTTTGTGGTGAGACCTCACATTTTTCCTTAAAAAATTTTATGGAAGTACATCCTGTTTGGTGTGCATAAAAAAGTGCTGACACTTAACAACCTATTGCATCAACACAAAGAGAATAAATTCGTTTTTTGGATTCATTCCATAACATATAATAATATTTTTATTGTTGTTTTTATTGTAGGGTAATTATGTTGCGGCAACAGAAGAGCAGATAGCAAAGATGAGGCCAGAGGAATATGAACGCAAATTGCAGCGTGCTTATGAAGTGCTCTCTGATGCTGGATCCCATTATGTTGTTGACAGTGTAGCAGATCTACCTAATGTTGTTGAGGATATCAATTGTAGACTTGCTCGAGGAGAACGACCATAGATAGGTCACACAGTATAAAGATTAAACTAAATATAAATATAGTTAAGGTATATACTTAAAAAAACTGCATTTTGCCCACTCCCGAATGACTCAAACGTGGAGCCAGCTTTTTTTTAAGCATATTTCCCCAGTTTTGGAAGAATATATAAAATTCTTCTGAAATGATTAAAGCTATTTCAAAATATAACTATAGAAAATTAAATACAATTACAGGTGCCTATTTAAGAAAAGATTCTGAACCAACAAATTGTTTTTTAAAGAATTATGTGCTTAATGAGAGGAAAGCCACCATTTTTTTTAATGTGTTATATTAACACGTTTTATATTAACGCGTAATGTATTATACATTGAAAATTAACTTAATATTCATTTGAGATTATGAACTGATAAATATGCAAAACTCAATTATGTAGAAATAAATTATATTATTTTAAATTAAGAAAAAATATGAAATATGCAATACTACTTCAATAACTTAATTCTACAAAAACAGAAGTAAGACTCGTTTAAACCAACCTCAGGCTTGTCTTCTTTACCCCTACATGTTTGAAAAGATGTACTTTGAGGGTGACAAGATGTACCGATTTTTCGGCTATGAATTACAACACTTTTGCCTTTGTGTGTAAATTTACCAAATACTCAGTACAGTTGAGAATACTCGCGAAAAAAACATTTGCAAGTTGTTCTCAGGGTTTGATGGTAGATTCCATGGATGGGTTCGTGTCCTTGTCTTAATAATGTATAGATGTCAAAATAATATTGTCTTGCACTTATACATATGTCAGCATTTTTATTAAAAAAGAATATAAAATATGTAAAATATTTGCAAAAATAGTTAATAAAGTGTACATTATGATATTTTCCTTTATGCTTGCTTGTTGTTATACACACGTTTCTATTCTGTTCTGTTTACTTCTGTAGTAGGATTAATGTGTTTCTATCTGTATATGCTGCAAAAATGTGATGCTATTCTACTCACAGACAGACAGACAGACAGACAAAAAGTAGAACAGAAAACAAAAATGTACTTAGAGATTCACTTCCCAATTGACTGTAAAAAACCAAAAGATACTTGGTGTGGAAAACGAAATTTCATGCCTCGAAAAAAGACACCTTAGAAATGTGCGGCTGTAGACGTCGTCGTCGCATTTGGCCATAACGTAAACCCGCCGTGCCAACCCTAACCCGCCGTGCCCAAAATCAGGTTGTTTCTGCGCATGCGTTAGAACTTTGCGTTTCAACTCAATAGTGTTTGTTAACAAGAAACGCGATGATGTGTTAACTGATAGCACAACAGACAGCATCCCATTGTGCAAGTCGATGATAATCTCTCTGTCTCATCATGAGACAGAGAACTCAAAGGGCAAACGTTCTAAGTATACATACCAAAAAAATGCAGATATACCGGCGAAACATTTCAATTCTGTCTATTGTGCGCAATCTAAAATGGTATCTTTTCACCTACAAAGCCAAATGTCTTCACTTTCTTCATTGGAAACTTATGTCCAAGGTTTCTGTGACACTATTTTCTTTTGTGTCGAACCGGTTTATCCATATTTGAAGAATTCTGTCCGCTTGTAGGATTTTAATTCCTGTTCTTTTTATCAGATTGATCACAGAAGTCCGAGATAGTCTACTCCAGGGTTCCTCGCAATCTGTCCCCGCGATTTGTTCGTGCAGAGTGTCTTCTGGGAACGAAGTGCCTTTTTCATACTGAACATACTTTTCGGAGCAAATAGTTTGTGGTCGCCCACTGCTCAACTTCCCTTGTATAAACCTGTCCTCCAAGTTTCTAATCGAATTGTTAATTGAACATTTACTGTATTCCAGTTTTATCTCAGGATGTTTTTCACATTTTTTTCCCTTCTCCAACACTAGTGACACATTTTGCTATCAATTCCTTGTCCGCTTTGAAAAAATCTATGTGGATTAAGCGAAACTCGTAACCATTGACCATAGCCATATTAGCGCCTACAAAATGTGTTTCCAGATAACCCTTGATTATCATACAGATCCATCGCCTCCTCTACTGACAACTTATGTAATGTGTTACCGAAACATCTATTTTTTAAGCTATGTTTTCATTTTAAACTTACGTGCCACCCACTTAGACTATGACCTTCAAAATTTCGCCAATATAATACAAAAATAATGCCATTTGAGTCAATTAATCAGTTTGACCATAGCATAGTGGAGTAAGGCATGAATCGAAGCACGGGTGATTTTTTTTGTTCCCACCCGATATAAGTAAAAATAAAAAGAATGAAGGAAGGAAGAACGGAAATAAATTATGGCGCGGCCCAAAATGTTTTCCAAAAATGTTAAAAAAAAAATTGGGCAGTAATCATCGGTGGCTAACTTTAGGAGCTTACCATGTTTTATAAATTTTAATTCAAATCGGTATTGGAGTCCGGGTATTCAATTATGAGACGTAATAGGACATTCTTTTCAAAATCCACCAAAATTTTTTTTTTTAAAAAAAATTTGTCCGTTTATTATTTCTAAACTATAAACATGTTTAGTTACCTATACTTGTTCAATTGTATACTCTCGAGTATAAAAACGCTATTAATTATCCAACTCTTTTAGGCTTTTCAGGTTTATTATCTACCCGCTTTATACTTGAAGATACGCCCCAAAGAAATCAAATTCTATACCGTACTTTGTATTTTTTAATATTTTGAAGTACCGAAAATATAATGACAAATAAAATGGCAGATAGTATTATACTTATGAATTTGAATACAAAATACTTACATCTAGAATAGTTAATTTTTTGTTGACAAGAAATATTGTTGGAAGAAATATACCTTTATCAATAAACATTCTTGTTAGATGGAAAAAAAATAGAAAGGTTACTTTGCTAGGCTTCCGAGGCCGGTTATTATCAACTATCAACACTATATATTATCATGGCATATCAGGCCCATATGGGCGAAGGGGTGGGTCTGCGGTGGGTGAGAGCGCACCCCTCCACCACCATCAAATAGGTAAAATAAAAGTCGATATTCCATATGTTGTCAAAATAAGCGAATAGTACAGATTCTGAATATCTAGTACTGTGTACGGTATGCCTTGAGGTCGAGATTCAAAATGCGGTCGAAATAGACGAATACTACAGATTCTGAGTGATAGTACTAATATGTATGGTCTTTGCCGAAATAGGTCAGAATATAGTCAATATTCTAAATGTCGAAATTGGCGAATAGTGCAGATTTCCAGTGTATAGTATTGTTAATAAGTATATTACTGGGTATGGCCTTTATCGAAATAGACAAGTGTATATACGAAATCCTAAATGTCAATGATAGTATGACTACCGGTACTGTATATGGCCTTTGTCGAAGTAAGTTTATAATCAAGATTCAAAATGTTGTCGAAATGGGCAAACAGTGCAGATTCTTAGTATATAGGAGCCTGTGTATGGCCTTTGTCTAAAGTAGATCAGTAATATAGTCGGGATTTCACATTGTCGAAATAGGAAAATAGTTCTTTCCTAATGTATAGTACTGTGTGTAAGGTCTTTGTCGAAATAGGTCAGAATATATTCGTGATTCTAAATGATGAAATATAAAATTATGCAGATTTCTAGTGTATGATCTTTGTAGCAGTGGGCCAGGATATAGCTGAGATCTCCCTTGTTTTTGAAATAGACGATTTTTACATATTCCGAGTGTATAGTACTGTATGGTCTTTGTCCAAATATGTCAATATATGGTCGAAATTTTAAATGTTATCGAACGCGCACATTCGTAGTGTCTAGGCCTAGTACTGTGTATGGTCTTTGTTGAAATAAGTCAGTGTAGTCGAGATGTCTAAATATATGTGAAATAGGAAATACTGCAGATCTGAGTGTATATTCTGGGGCGGATCCAGACATTTTTTAGAGGGGGTCCAGAAAAAAAGGGCACTTCAAATTGTAAAACCAGGCATGTGGTAGCTTTCGCCATCCGGCCCGTGAGGAGGTTTCGGAGTGGATGTAGTGGAGCTCGAAAGAAGGGTAAATTTGGACCAATACAAGTGTGAGACTTTCAGTAAACTGTTAAAAATAGGCGTGGGTCCAGGGCCCGCCTAGGGCCCGGAAAAATTTTTGTCTACAGATGCTCTCTGGTGCACTTTGAGAGGTCCAAAGTGTGCAAAAAAATATTATTTTGCCGAGTCAAAAAAGGGGCCTGCCCTGACACAATGCAGGGGCACAGTGAAGATATAATGTAGGCCTCGGGCAGACTTGCGGGGAGAGAGCAAATTTTGGAGCCTGGGGCCTCAATGGCCCCGGAAAAGGGTTCCAGAGGCCGAAGGCCCCGGAAAAATTTGGCGTTATTTTACATGCTAAAAGACATATTAAAATCCATAAAAATGTCACGCGTTCCAGATCAGCTTGTCTTGATTTTGATGTGGTACCACATTACGCGCGGTTGACAAATGGAAAGGAGAAGAGGCGAAGTCTGAAAATTCTAACCGAACACAATGAAACCTTTCGAAAA
>JAOTQE010005325.1:0-11246 GCA_025631205.1 Nesometra sesokonis
CATTTTGGACGCCATCTTGGATTTGAGGGTCATGGAAGTAAATTTGCAACGGCACACCTCGTGATTATTTTTCCTATAGACTTAGTGCTTAATGTGTAGAAACTTAAGAATGGAACCCCTTAACGAGGCATGATATTGGGACTTGGACCTCCGCTTAAGAGGGCAGTAGACACAAAATCATATAGATTGGAATCCAGAATTCATGTGGTAGGGCGGACCAGCACCAAACCTCGGGAGGACCTAGATACAGGTGGTTCTGATATTGTTTGCAAATTTGAAGTAAATCGGCTCAATAGTTTTTGAGATATGGATGCAGACAGACAGATAGACACACAAAGATAGACGCAGCTCATTGCAATACCCTCTCCCCACTTCAGTGGGCGAGGGTAAAAAGAGCTTCGAACCTCTTGAGGACTTCGACTTTTTTTTTGGCTTTACGTCTTAACAATCAGAAAGATGAAAAAAAGCAGTAGCGTTATGATAACTGCTCTTCGCATTAATTTGAAGCCTTGATTACTCGTTAGATAATCGAAAAACAACGCGACTTGCGTAAGGCAGATATATATAAGTAACCTTTGGGCCACCTGATGTCATTTTGTCAAAATCGATCAATATTTCCTGCTTTAATTAAAATAGTAGTCCGTTAACATCTTAAAAGTTAACGAATGCCCAATTAAAATAGTGTAATTAGTGAGGTGGGATTGTGCGTAAGCGTTTGGCTGTCATAATTTAAGCATCAGAATGGGATTTTCCGCAAATGACAAAATGAATAGATCCGATGATTTGCCAGTCCAGTTCACTGTATACCTTTGCAACACATCTATCCGTTATGCATGTACCATTCTCCTTGTTCCCCGACAGGTGATGGGTGATTTTTCTCGATAAATATGCGTATATAAATTCCAAATATTTAGAAATGTTAGTCAAATCAATAAAAGTAAAGTGGGCAACGCCGTTTGATACCTTCGTCAATACTAAAATTCCTTTAGTACAAGTACAACACATGTCTACCTTTAATTCATTTAATGAAATAAAGAATTAAAAACTCTGAATGAAACTTGTTAGCTCAAAAACTGATATAGATCTGGATTTTTTCATTTTAAGACATTTCTGTGACGATCTAGGTTAGGGTGTGGATATGAGGACCATCTAAATGGAAAGGTTCCGAACTTAATATCTAGCGAACTAACATACTATACCTGCCAAATTTGTTTTGGCTCCAATGCGCGAAACAAACACCGTCACCGTTACTAGGCCACATTATTTCCCATATCAATCTGACATGCAAAAAAAATAGCGTCATCTTTCCTTTTTTGGGCCGTTTCTGCCAAATTTACCGCTGCTTTGGAGGTCGTTTTTACCGTATTTTGCTCTATATTGTCTCATGCCTGAGAAGAACTACTGAAATGACTGTTTATGATTGAGAATTCTGTTAATGCGTGAGAAATAATTAATTATGCGTGAGACGTCCAAAATAGGCGCCAATGCGCGACACTCGCGCATAATGCGTGAGAGTTGGCAGGTATAGCATACTTGGTAAAAATGCACAAAAAAAAAGACGCATGTTAGTGACGATCCGGTGTAGGGTTATTGTGTAGGTCACAGACTCAAACAGGCCAACAATTAATCGATAGTTAATGGCTTTCCTTTTTCTGACGATTCGGGGTAGGGTGTAGATACGAGGACCAGTTAAAGTGTTAAGGCCCCGAATTTAATATCTAGACAATCGGTAAACCGTTTAATCGCATATCAGTCTTTAGTGCGATTAAACAATCAGTGTCACAGCACTGGTATCCCAGGTTGATCACTTTACAAAAAGTAAAATAAGGCATATGTAAAATATTGTAATGTAAAACGAAGTATATAAACAACAAATATATACGTGTACATGTATACACATATGTGGCAGAGTCGAGTCAGAGTCGAGTCAGAGTCGAGCCAAAGAAGGTGCACAGCTAGTTTTTCACAATTGGCAGGAAAAAGAAAATTGTGAAATTGTTCAATTTTTTATCTCAAAAACATAGTTTAGAGGTTCAAATTTCATACTAAATTAACAATTTCAGATATATGATCAAGAATTATTTTTAAAATGCAATTTAAAATTAATAGCCAATGGATATTGATAAGCAATTTTCAAATGCAGTTTTCTCAAAATTTAAACTTTAAATGTTTGGATTTTGATTGTTCATAACTTCGGAAGGAAACATTGTATGAAACCTATTTTCTTAATGTGTAAACAACTCATTTTTTCGACTTTTGCCTCCTTTGGCTTGGCTCTGCCACAATGTATAAAACATATAAAACAAAATAAAAGATGATTTTAAAACAATAGAAATTGGTAAAAAAGTGAAGTAAAATTGCTTATAGTAAAAGCAAAAGAAAATAGGCCTACTTAAAATTATATAAAATTAATTAATTAGTTGGGTAGTGTTGCATTAAAGAATATTTAAATAATTTCTAAGATTGTATGAAACCTTCATTAAATTTCTTTTAATTTCATTGGGAGGGCCATTCCATGTTTTAGTGGGATATAAAAAAGCTGTTTTGCCTTTTACTTAGTTCAATTTTTGTTTCATCAAGTTATTAGACTTGTTCTTTTACATTGGGTATGGTTATTGTAATTAATGATAAAGTTGTCGTACAAATCTACTTATCCAATGATTACAGATTACAGCTTATATTATGCATTAAAAGGTACCAATAGCTCAGCTGTGGATTTTCCTACAATGAGACTCATTTTGTGGTGAGATCTCGCAAATTAGGTGTTCGTTCCATCCGTCGACTAATGTTTCCTATCCCAACTCATTCATGATATATTGGAGTATATCAACGAAGAGAAAAATTCTTCCTAGTCTATTTTGAAGTATTTGAATTCATTTGGTGGTTATTCGTTGTATTTGACCAAATGCAATCACAATCAAATAAAGGCATCGCTAGTGTATTTGCCAACATATGTAAGGTCTCGACACAAAATGAGTTGCATCGTAGGTGAGGTCGAATTGAGATAATCATCGATTGTCTCAAAGCGCTTAAAAAATAGGAGATTAGAGAAAAATACAAACTACAGCGAACTAAAAAGGTGTGTTTTTAAGAGTTTTGAATACTTCAATTGATGGAGCCTCTCGGATAGAAGTGGGAAGGTTGCTCCACAGTTTAGGAGCTGCAACTGCAAAGGCCCTGTCTCATATTTTCAAGCGACTAGGTGGAACAAAAAGTACAGATATACTAGTAGTCGACCTAAGAGATCTCGTACAGACTACAGATCTACGTTTAATTAAATTGGGGATATAATAGGCCGGCTTCAGAATGAGCTGAGTACCACCTGGAAAGGACATTAATGACACAATGTTTTTTTGAGTCCTTATCATGTGTATGAACAAAAAAGTTCGGGTAAACGCGCAACTTAGGGTGGGTTGGCAAGATATAGGGGTGATTATTCAAAATGGCCGCCAAAATATCCAAGTTTAAACAAAAATCATATTTTGACCATAAGTATTACTTAAAAACATACAATAAACCTTTAAACATGGTCAGGTGCCAATTATAAACTATCGTTAAACTTGCTTTTATAATAACATGCTTTAAATCCATCATAGCGGCCACCATTAAGGCCAAAATGGCGTCCAAAATTTGTAAAATTGTAGGAAAAGCAATAATAGTAGCCATAAATGGTAATTAAGTTGGAAATGAAAGCTCAAAACATGGTCAAATACACTAGAGGAGGTATTTATTAAGCATGTTAATGTAATAACATGCTTCAAATCCAATATGGCGACAACCATATGGGTCAAAATGGCACCCAAAATGGGTAAAATTGTAGAATTGTCATATTTAGGATATGTAAAACATTATTAGTGAAGAAAAGAGAGAAATGTGCATTTGTGGCCATAAGCAACCTTTATCAAATACGTTTAAATTATTTCCCTGAATTAAATCCAAGATGGTGGCCAACGTTGATGACAATAAATGTACAATTAAGACAAAAAAGCACAACATTTAATCTGGAAAAAGTTTATATTCCGGCAATTCATTTGTGCATCCATCAAAATGTCAAATTTCTAACAAAACAAAAGTATTATTGGCCATAAGTACATTAATGAGCAAAATGGGCACCAACATATTAATACATATGATTAGGATTCAGAAAAAAATCATTAAACAGCTTTAGAGCTGGCAATAAGCAAAATCTGAAGCCACATTGATTTGTATGGCACTTGCAATGACTATATTTACGTTCCTCTCTAAAGCATGCAAATGGGATTAATTGTTATTTTGTTGCATATAGGTTATGTCTAAGAACTAGTTTCTCCTAATTTCTAGCAGTTCATATGCTATCCTGTAAAACCTGATAAAATGAAAGCAACTGACAATACCAAAAGATAGCTTTAAAGCATTCTTTGATTGTTTTCATTATCACTTTCGTCACTCTCATCACATTCATCACTTCTTTCTTTTATTCTTCTTCATATTCATCGTTTAGCAAAATACTCTCTTCTGCCCAACCATGGAGTTCCCCTGGGGGTAGTTGTGGACAGCTTGTCAAAGAAAACCTCCAGATTCTGGCTACATAACATGGGCGCAAAATATGTAGATATAGACTTCTCCTACAAGGTGACAAAAGTGACAAGTCAATGATACTGTTATCTGACTCATACCTTCTTTTGAAAATTTGGAATCTGAAGGCATTGACGGTTTTCAGTCGTCGGCTGCCAAAAAGCAAGCATACGAATTCCTCCAATTGTTGAATTAAACTTTGTAAAGGCAGCCATTCTGTTCCCATATCTTCAAATACTTGCCAACATCTTGGATGTCTCGTCTAGATTGTTCCAGCATGTTGTTTTACCTTTCTGAAAAAAAGGTTGAAAGGTAGTCATTCCCTGTGATGCATGGAATCTAATGAGTGAAACCTTTTCTTCAGGTGACATGTCGATATCTGACAACCGAAATGCTTGATAGTAATTTTCTGTGTTAAAGTCAATAACCACTCTTTCGCATTCGTCTGTAAACAGGGCTATAATAATTACATTTATGTCAACATCTCTGGAGTGGTTTTGAAGTACCTGTGCCATTTGGATCGCATTTTATGGCATAAGAGGCATAAAGGACTAATTTTGTTTCTGTTTCTTCTTGATTACTAAACAGTGCAACTGGCAAACAATAATTTCCATATATCTGCTATAGTTTGTTCTGTCAAGACCGAAGCTGTAAGGAAGAATTTCTTTCCATGCTTTTAGTCATAAGATTATAACTTCCAGTCGTAGATCATAACTTCCGTCATGAACAGCTATATGTAAGGCATGAAAAATTTGCATTACACCAAGGTAATTGATTAGCCAAAACTAACTTGTTTTACCCAACCTTCTTTGAAGAACGTCTTGTTTTTTCGCCTCATACTTGTACTCAAAATCCTTGGTAGTTTGACTGGTAAAAATTGAACCAGCGACAACGAAACAGGATGTCACAGCATATACTGTGGACTTAATGGATCTTGTGAGGGTACAGCGAAATACAGCAAATACGTATGAAGAGCTAGCAATGCAGATATTTTATTTTATACCGTCAGAATACATGCACGTTCAAATGGTTGCAGACACATATCCACCACAGTCTATCGAGGATCCTGAGCGTTTAAAACGCGGATGGACTGATAAGGTAATAGTCCTCATTGGATTTCATGCATTCACATTTGGTCTTTTTTCAGAAAGGTAAAACAACATGCTGGAACAATCAAGACGACACAATCCAGTATTTTAGGAAGTATTTGGAGATGTGGGTACAGAATGGCTGCCTTCAGAAAGTTTAACTCAACAATTGGATGACTTCTTGTGTTTGCTTGTTGGCAGCCGACGACTGAAAAAGCATCAATGCCGTCATATTCCAAACTTTCAAAAGACTATATCTACATATTTTACGCTCTTGTTATGTAGTCAGAATTTGGAGGCTTTTTTTGGCCAGCTTTACACAACTACCCTTAGTAGAAAGCCATGGTTGGACAAAAGACAGCCAAGTAAAGTGCATAAAGAGAGCCTTCCCTGAAGATGTACAGAGTATTTTTCTAACCGATTGATTTGAAGAAGAATATGAAGAAGGAAGTGACGAAAGTGACAATGAAGACAATTAAAGAACGCTTTAAATGAACAATAGCTATTTTTTGGTATTGTAAGTTGCCTCATTACTTCATTTTATTAAGTGTTACATAATAGCATATGGACTGCTAGAAATTAGGAGAGAAACTAGTTCTTAGACGTAACCTATATGTAACAAAATAACAATTAATCAGATTTGCATGCTTTAGAGAGGAACGTAATATTTACAGTCCTTGTAAGCGCAATACAAATCAATGTGGCTTCAGATTTTGCTTACTGCCAGATCTAAGGGTAATTTATGAGTTTTTCCTGAATTTAATCATGTGTAGTAATGTGTTGGTAGCCATTAATGCACTTATGGTCTATGATGCTTTTGTTTTGTTAGAAATTTCGGCTGACATTCTGATGGATGCACGAATGACTTGTCAGAATACAAACTTTTTCCAGATTAAATTTTGTGCTTTTTTCCCCACTATTAATTATTATCCATGGTAATTTCATGTCTTAATTGTACTTTTATTGTCATCAACGTTGGCCACCATCTTAGATTTAATTTAGGAAAATAATTTAAACGTATTTGATAAAGTTGTTTCTGGCTCAAGAGGCACATTTTGTCTTTTCTTCACTATTAATGTTTTACATATCCCAAATACGAGAGTTTTTTTTACAATTCCCCCATTTTGGGTACCATTTTTACCCATATGGTTGTCGCCATATTGGATTTGAAGCATGTTATCACACTAACATGCTTGATAAATACTTTAAGTAGTGTATTCGACCATGTTTTGTGCTTTCATTTCCAACTTGAACACCATGTTTTCTACAATTTTTAAAATTTTGGACGCCATTTTGGCCTTAATGGTGGCCGCTATGATGGATTTAAATCATGTTATTATAAAAGCATGTTTAACGATAGTTTATAATTGGCACCTGACCATGTTTAAAGGTTTATTATTTGTTTTAAGTGATACTTATGGTCAAAATATGATTTTTGCTTACATTTGGCTATTTTGGCGGCCATTTTGAATAATTACCCCTTTATCTTGCCAACCCACCCTAAGTTGCGCGTTTACCCAAACTTTTCTGTTCATACACATAATAATGACTCAAAAAAACATTGTGTCATTAATGTCCTTTCCAGGTGGTACTCAGCTCATTCTGAAGCCGGTCTATAAGATGGTGTTTGGCCGTTAAGTGATTTATATGTGATTAGCATTAGTTTAAAAATAATCCATTGTTTTATTGGAAGTCAGTGGAGTTTGTGTAGTACCAGAAACAAGTCGAGCTGCAGTATTAAGACCAAAGAATATGGCATTACAGTAATCTAGCCGTGATGTCAAATTTGTGTGAAATTCCTTAATTACGAGTACTGTAATACTTTTTAGTTAAATTTTCATGCAGGAAAGTGTCCTTCGTACAGATTTTCTGAGATTTGTAATCTTAAATCTTTATATATAGATTGCTTTATATCCTTTGAAATTAAAAAAACCCCAAATTTTATCAATTTCTGTGCCTATCCAGGAGAGTGTGTGGCTAGGAGGACCAAAAGTCCCGACTACAATATCAAAAGAAATAACAGATGGATCTGAAAGTTTCAAAATTGTTTATGGTGACATAATTGACGACAATTTGGCAGGAATCCGATATGGGGTGTGGATATGGGTAATTCCATAAATTAGGGTACAAATGACATTTTTATTACCTAAAATGCATTATCCATGTTTTCTATCGAAATCCTTGCTCTAATTGTTATATTTCCTAAGTACTACGAAGTCGTATATACTCTAAAAATTAAGAAATGTATTGAAAAATATAGGTTACCCGTGTAAATGGGACACCAACATTAAAAATTTACAATATCATTAAAAATTAAATTAAGTAACTGTTTTATTTGATTCATATAATTTAGATTTTTTTTCTTTGGTAGAAAATTAAAATTTGGAGATTTAAGACGTGTCTAATAAAAATATAAAATAAATTGTTCCCCCGTGTTTCCCAAAGACAAAAAAAAAAATTAATTTAAGAAGATGTGATCAATTTTTTTTAATTTGTTATTGGATACTCCATATTTGCAACACAATTAACAATACTTGTGTTCTATTAAAATGCAGTATCAGAAGACTTCACAACGCAAATTTCTGGGTTTTTGTTATTTCTAATATTTAAAGGTTGTATTTTTTGTTTTACCTTTTAGATTTGTTGTAACTTAAAACCCCTACTCATACATTTGAATGACTATCAAATACCCACCATTATACCAGTTTTATTGGGAATAACCAAATCAAATTTTCACATGGTAAACCAATTTTGAGGACACCAAAGTTTACACGTGGAACCTATGTTTACTGTAATGCTATTAATAAGAAGACGTCATTCTGGGTATGGAATTTATATTTTAACTTAAAAATACTATTTATTTTTGTACAATAAATCAACTTTACCTTGGAATAAAAGAGCAGCATCTGATTAAGGATCAATGTATTCTAGTGTCTCAATTGTTCAAGCAAAAAACCCCATTAAATTTGACATGGTTTGGCCTTAAAAAACAGATAATTCATAGAGATGGAATTTAATTTGATGCAGTCATCACGATAAAAGCATAAAAATGGACAAATGGTATCTATAAACCAGAAAGAAACTCAGTAGCTGTTATAAAACATTGGATTTTACATTGGTATTGGTATTTATGGAATAGCTCATATGGGAACTATTAAAAATATCCAAGACGCATAATCCCAATACCAATCAATAGATCTGAATTTATCTTTTAAAGTCAATGCCAAATTTATGACACTTTAGTGAAGATCCCGACTAGGGTGTGTATTTTCCTGACCATCTTAGTGGAGGGGGAAATTAACACGTCGTATACTGTTAATGATATGATAAATGAATGGGCGATAGCTGTAATGTTCACCTGACGTGTGCTAGAACCCAGCTTCGAATGCCGTCAATATTAAACTTTTTTTTAAATGAATATATTATTTTAATAGTTTTCGGATTTATCTTTGTACTGTATTTACAAGTGTATAATTGTGGTCGTCTGACCCGATCATTTGTTTTTACATCTTGTAGACTGACTTGTGACACTTAAACCTTAAGTAGAAAAAAAAGTAGAAAAACACATCACTAACTATAATGAATTGTTCAGAGTGTTCGTAGAGTACAAGATTTGCTAGGAATGTCAGCCGAGACACATTTATATAGAAAGTTATGCCTAGAAAATGTACACACGGAAGAATTCGGATGTGCACTCTCGGAGTGCGCTCTAGTTAGATTTATTTTCTTTTATCGTTTGGTCTCAAATGTAAAGCAGAAATCTGGACCTGACCATGGTAAAATTAAGATTTTCTGTCGCTGATGTGGAGTAATGTGCTTGAGTACTCCGAGCATCAATTTGAAAACTGCTGATTTATAAGTACAATGACTCAGTAAAACATTGGACGTTGAATTATCTCACAGGTTTATCACACCTCGATAGTGAATTTCAAACCTAATCACGTGGTGTACCACAGTACTTACATAATTAATTCGCCACCTTCAAACTGTATTATATTATATGTTCAATCCATTACGGCGCATGTTTTTCCCAGTGCATATGAGGCGCTTAAGTCTATATTAAACGCATTTGACGTGACTGGCAGCCCAGAACCAAATCGTAGGCACACCTATCAAATAACTTTCTTGAAACATTTAGTTACCATGGATACCAACACATCAGATGATACATATCTCTTGCAACTTCCAGCAGACGTGAGTGTGTTTTATCGTTGTATATGGGCTTTAGCCTCTGTTATTATATTGACTTCAAATGGAATAGTTTTGTTTATTTCCATCAAGACCAAGATGCATCAACAAATAGATAAACGGATTCTGATGGGCTTAAGCATTGTTGATCTTTTGACTGGTCTTATTGGACTAATCTGGATCATTCTGGTACAGGCTGGTTACCCCACGCGCATCTATAACAGCGTATACGAAGCTCAGTGGTGGTGCCTGTATATTTCTCAAATGCATATTTTGGTTTCGACGGGCGAAAGCTGCATTTCTGTATTTATGCCGTTGCGTTTTCTAGCTATTTTGGCAGCATGGATGTGTGGTGTATTAATGGGAATCTCAACAACGCTGATCGTTTTGAATTATAATTTTTCGTATTTATTTTTCACCGATACAGTTTACCAGGTATTAGTCTTCGTAGTTCTATGTGCCGTGCATTACAAGATTTATTTTAAAGCACGTGAACAGGCTTTGAGGATCCAACGGCAACAAGTCAGTATAGAAAGATCGAATCAAAGTAGAAATGAGATCAAGGCGACGAAAACAACTATGATCGTGACCGGAACATACCTACTTTGCTATCTGCCATTCACTGCTCACAATTTATACAAGTCGATAGAGGCATTTACCCAAAACGATGGGGCGATACTGCTCGACATTGATGTGGGACGTTATTTGAATCTGATTATTTTTAGTAACTCTGGAATCAACCCATTTATCTACTCGTTCAGAAATAAAGTATTCATGAAGAATGCTGTCGGTGCAATAGGCGGTTCCGGTGGTACAATAGTGATTCACTAAAGCTGTAGGAAAGCACTTAAGTACGCCTACTGAATATGGGGTGAACAATTAAAAAATTATGTCCGATTGTGTTTGTGGAGATACGAATAGCATCGAATTTTGTGATGAAAAGTAAAGTGGGTTGTGAATAAATCTTCCGTGATACTATGAAGAGGCACAAACTATTAACGCGTGTACAGAAACGCGCAGAAAAATGACGCAAAACGCGCGCGTACAGGGATTCACAAAGAAGATCGTCCACAGTGTGTTCATGTACGCGAGTCTTTCTGTACGCGCACATAACAGTCTTTTCGTAGTGATTTATGTTGGTGACTAGACGAAAGATGAATTGAAGAGTAATGGCTTTTGAATGCAACACGGACAAATTCAAATAGAGACAACCAATTCATGAATTGTGTAGCCTGTAAGCCCCACTAACTGCTACAGTGTATACAATTTTAATCGATAACAGAACCATCATGTAAATAAGATTTTGATATATTTTAGCACTGATGTAGAAACACTATTCCCATTCGATTAAGTAGCCGTACCAGGTGTGTTAGTCGGTGGGAGTGAAGGTAGATGGTGTGTGTGGGGGGTGGGGGG
>JAOTQE010005336.1:0-11246 GCA_025631205.1 Nesometra sesokonis
CCCTAATTTCTAGTTTCATGGTCATAACATATATATTTCTTCGAAACTAGCAAGTTATTTTCAAAATCCATTTTTTGACATTTTTCAAGTGACAATACATCTTTAAACGTAATGAGGATCGAGTATCCGAACAGACAGACCGACAGAGTATAATATAAAGATGCTTGAATATATCTAAAAACGTATATCTTGTATATAGACCTATAAAAAGAGAGAAAAGAATACATTTGACAGTTATTAGATCATAACCGTCTCTTGGAGTTTACAGTTTCATTTAGAATATAATATCAGCTGATAGAATTATGTTACAAATTACGATTTTATTAT
The DNA here is from genome assembly GCA_025631205.1 of Nesometra sesokonis. NCBI lineage: Eukaryota > Metazoa > Echinodermata > Crinoidea > Comatulida > Antedonidae > Nesometra > Nesometra sesokonis. The sequence goes on from JAOTQE010005336.1 coordinate 328, forward strand.
CGTTTATGAAATAAAATATGTCAGTATATTCAATCATATTGAATAAACTTCTATGTCTGAATATTGACTTAGAGAAGAAATCTATTATTTCTGCTGTAATTCCATTATTTAATGTTAAATGAAACTTAATTCATATGTCTACATCCATGAATACAGATTCTAAAAGCAAATGGAACATTTTTCGCTTTTCGCATTAGCCTATGTTTGCTATTATAGGTCTAATGATTGATTTACATGACCTTCAACATAGATACAACGACGACGACAACAACGATGACAAATAACGAAAACAACAACAAAACATGCAAACAACAAAAGCGCTACTTTTAATTCTTGTTGATTGGTGAAATACGCTATTTGTGTTTTACAGGTGATGTTACGCCTATACGAGCAATTAACAATAAATTAACACTTATTCAACCACAATTATACGAATTCGTTTCGTGTTATTCGTTATCACAAACATATAGGTATCAACTTGGTATCTATTCGATGTTGTACACAAATTAATCCCACAAAATTTAATGTTCGTTTATGATCTGTCGGCACACAACAATGATAAATAAGGATAAAGATTAAAAAATCATTTTGTTTCTTTGTGGTGATTCAATTTATTTGTGATATTTCATTGCATTCTTGTTTTTACTAGACCTTTACTACAAAAATGAAAGGCGATATTTAGAGATCATGATAAGGGGAGGGGGGTAAAGAGGAACGTGGGGTGATGAAATAAAAATGGAGTGAAAAATGTAAGAAAGATATTGGTCAAACCATCGTCCCGAAGACGACATGAGATGATGATTCTTGTTATAGTAACCAACTTGTTATGCTTCGTTCTGTTTGTATTAAACAGTTTCTGAAGTTTAAGTTACCTAATTTAGGAAGTCATAAAGTCTGAGGTTAATCCCATCTCGCATAGACTCAGAGAATAGTAAGCTTAAATGCAGCACGTGTAGTTATATCTATGAATTGCACAACAGAACTTCGAAGACATATCTTACAGTACTTAGCTCTACGACTATAGGATTAGAACATCGAGACTACAGCGCAGACAACAAATTAATGATACATTGTCATTAATTGCGAACTATTTATCGAATTAGTTCCTAATCGTGATTTATGCTGACATCTTGATCTTCTAGACTTATGAATTCAGGATGCAAGATGTATACTATACTCAGGCCCAAACCGAGGATGGGTGGCGGGGGATGGGTGATGGAACATAGACATACGCACCTTGATACCACCACCCCACCCACACACGCACATTTTGACTGCCAAATCTAAAACACAAATGATGTGCTCGTCAGTGGAAAAGTGGTCCCCAATCGTCGATCATTCACTGCTACACATATAATATCTTGAATACGGCTCTTTATATTGCCTTCACGAAAAAAGGGACGACAAAAGATATACGTAGAATAGAATATTTACATATTGAAACATAGTACAACCTACGATTTCTATCCAGCCTATTGGAATAAATTAGACACAGACCTAGAAAAACAAATTCAGCAATGTTCTTCTTCCATAATGCTGATCTGCAGAACGATTAGTGCACTCTTCGTGGATGACGACGAGCTGCAGAATGATTAGTGTTCCACGACAGTATGATGAGCAGCACAACGATTAGTGCACTCTTTCATGACAGGATGATGAGCTGCAGAAAGATTAGTGCACTCTTCCACGACAGGATGATGAGTTGCAGAACGATTAGTGCACTCTTCATGCATGACGAGCTGCAGAACGATTAGTGCACTCTTCTTGCATGACAGGCTGCAGAACGATTAGTGCATTATTTACGACATGATGATGAGCTGCAGGAACAATTAGTGCACTCTTTTAGGACAGGATGATGAGATGCAGAATGATTAGTGCACTCTTATACGAAAGAATGATCAGCGGAACGATTAGTGCACTCTTGCAGGATGATGAGCTGCAGATGTAGAAAGATTAGTGCACTCTTCCACGACAGGATGATGAGCTGCAGAACGATTAGTGCACTCTTCCACGACTGGGTTAAAATTAACCAGAAACTCATGGAAGCTCCAATTCTTCTGGAAGATACGACTGGTTCCAGAAATACAAAAGTCAGATGTGTACATCAAACTTTCAGTTTTAAATAGTCTTTATGCGAGAGGACATTTTCCACGATCAGAATGAGGGTCAAGGGGAGTCTCGAATTTTCATGATCACAAATAAAACCTTTGTATAATCAGGCATTTGTTTGCGTGAAGGAGTACAAGTAGTTTTAAGGTTAATGAAAGAAATTTGGATATGGAAACAAGATGTGCTAGCAATGCTGAGTATTGTGGCGGGAATTGCGTACGTATGGGGATAGCTGATCGACGAGGTAGCAAAATAGCTGGAATTGCCTAAGTAGATAAAAGATGGATGAGGTACGGAAATAGCAGGAATTGTGTAAAAATGTAGAAAATTAATAAGGCAGCAAAATAGATGCACGGGATATTCAGTGAATATCTGAAAAAAATAGCACAAAGTACTTTTATACTCTATTTGTTGCAATATTTAAAATTAACCACATTAGAGGAAGAGAAAATAAACGCCATAATTTCGATTAGGGATTTCTTGGTTCTGGTGGTGGAATAAAAATCTTCTCTGATGAGGAGGATTATAAACCGTATGCCAACTCTTCTCGGAAAAGATATACCGTAGGTCTAGTGTGAAATATGTACTACAAAGAACCCAAAACAACTTACCACAAACTGAGTCTCATGGTTATAGAATTAAAAGAAATATTGTGTATTCATTATTGTGTATATGGGTTTGATATTCTTGGTAGTATAGGTTTACGGTAATTCTCTAAGCTTCACGTTGCTACTTTTCCATTGTTAAGCGCATTGAGGCTATGCATAATGCGCTATAAAAGCCTAAATTATTATTATTATTATTATTATTATTATTCCAATAGACCATAGTATTACTGATGTAATCAAAATTTTAAATGAAATTCATAGGATAAGTACATTCAAAGATATGACCATTTGAAGTTTTGATGTACTGAAACATGTTTTTGAGAAAATCTACCAATCTAAAACTAACCATTTAAAGGCCCAATTCTTAGAAAATCTACATACTTTTTCTGCATGAAAACTGATTTAAAATGTACATAATATCGAAATGTAAGTACCATAAACATTAATTTAAACAAAATTCTAAACAAAATGACTTAAAACTATTTTGGAGATTATCTCAACTTGATCTCACCTACGATGAGACTCATTTTGTGGTTGGATCTGACGACAGAGACGAGTGGGGGAATTACATCGATGTTCTGGCCTGAATTACCCTCGTCGTGGACTCGTGAAGGGATGAGAAAATAATGAAATGTGAAACATCTGGTCCACGGTGTCTTGTATCCCTTGGAAAAGGCGCACTGTAACGAATGTATGTATAGTAACAGAATAAGTAATATTAACTTCAGTCTCCCGATTAACGGGTTTCTGTTTTAAAACAACTGTAGTTTTTTCACTTTAGATTCTAATAGTTTTTAGCTTCATTTTAACCAAATTAATGTGAAAGAAAAGTCACTCATATTAAATTCGTATTAGGTACCGTGGATATGCTACAAAATAAAAGCTGTTCATGTTGTCGTTCACAGACACACTAACTTTGATTCGTTGCTGTGGCTTCATTTTAACGCACTCCACGTGAAAAGGCACTTGGATTTAATTTACATTCAGTATGCACTAAAGGGTATAACATAGCCGTAACAAATGTCGGTTATCCACAAACACTTGTTGTTCGCGCTTCAATTTAACCAAATTAAGGTGTAAGAAAAGTCACTACAGATTTAATTCGATTGTATTAAGTATAATATACAGACAGTTACATAAAAAGCCGTCCCGAATGTAGGTCATGCAAAAAATCATATGAACGTGACCGAATTAACAATACGAATACTAATGTCCATATTCTTAAAACTGAATATAGTCCTAGTTCACGAATTCGATTTTGCGACCAATAATAATAAATACATTGTTCATTTAATAGGTTTAAAATTAGGTTTAAAGTTGATTTAGCCAGTGGCTTAGTCTTTAGTGAATTAGTCTTTAGTTCTGACATTATAGGGCAAGTTAGACGTATTTGTTCAGCATTACTAAAATTGTTTCGATTCTGATGTATACCCTTCGTGGCCATTCTAGAATATTTCATATAAATGTGTAGAATGAATGTGCAGTATCAGTAGATGTATGCCTGTGACTCGGTCTGGATTACGGCTCAGCTGTATGGGATCCTTATACAAAGAACCTAATAACAAATTAACGCCGTGCAAAATGCACGTTTGGTGACTAGTACACGCAACAAAAAGCCTATCACTGAAAACAAATAAATTGGGAATCTATGCAATTAAGGAGAACTGCAAACAGATTAATAATATTCCACCAGACCATAATTAAGTCCACCTTTGCTGTCCAGAAGTTACAGGCTATGAAATAGTACTGTAGGAAAATACATCAATGAACGCGGAATTGTAAATTATGTCAGTAATACTGTAAATATGAAAATAATAATTATAAACAACCCTACAAATCCTACCAGTCGCGCCTTATTGGAGGTGCCTTTTATCTTAATCTATCGCTCAGCTCAATGATTCCGTCACCAAAGTTGAGGTATCAAAGTCGATGATTATCAGATTGTGAGTTTCATATAGGCCTATAATTATATCTATATGGCAATCCTGCTCATAGTTGATGCTGCGTGCCCAGTCGTGCAAAATAACTGTTCACTGGCGTGCCTTATACCTTTTCTATCTATTTACTGCAGCCAGGGAGCTGTTAACCCTCTCCTAGCATACTTCTAGTTTTGGAGTTTTCTGGAGGTCAGCTTTACCCATCTGAATCTGAACCAGAACTATAAAACGTCTTGCTATCCAACCCTTAAAAGAACATAATACAACAAATTGAACCCGTTCAAAATCGTAGAGCACGTTTTGTAATTGGCGAGTATAGTAAATACAGAAGTGCCAATGAAACTTTAAAAGAATTAAATTGAAAACACATACAATTAAGGAGAACTGCAAACCGATTAATAATCTTTCACCAGGCCATAAATGAACGCCTTGCTATCCCACCCTCAACACACTTGCGTTCAATCATACTTCTCGAGACACTGGTAGTACCAGACTGTTTTAAATAATTATTCATACCAAAAACAAGGCGTGATAGGAACAACATTCCAAAATAACTAGTATTCCCCCAGGCCCTTCAAGCATCAAGGTACCACGATGCTTCCACCATGGTACTTGACAGTAGGCCATGATGCTTGGAACATTTTCCGCGATGATTGGAACATCTTCCATGATGATTTGAACATCTTCCATGATGCTAGGAACATCTTTCATGATGCTTGGAACATCTTACATGATGCTTGGAACATCATCCATGATGCTTGGAACATCTTCCATGATGCTTTGAACATCTTGCATGATGCTTGGAACATCTTCCATGATGCTTGGAACATCTTTCATGATGCTTGGAACATCTTTCATGATGCTTGGAACATCTTTCATGATGATTGGAACATCTTCCATGATGATTTGAACATCTTCCATGATGCTAGGAACATCTTTCATGATGCTTGGAACATCTTACATGATGCTTGGAACATCATCCATGATGCTTGGAACATCTTCCATGATGCTTGGAACATCTTCCATGATGCTTGGAACATCTTTCATGATGCTTGGAACATCTTTCATGATGCTTGGAACATCTTTCATGATGATTGGAACATCATCCATGATCCTTGAAACATCTTGCATGATGCTTGGAACATCTTCCATGATGCTTGAAACATCTTCCTTGATGCTTGGAACATCTTCCATGATGCTTGGAATATCTTCCATGATGATTGGAACATCTTTCATGATGCTTGGAACATCCTCCATGATCCTTGGAATATCTTGCATGATGCTTGGAAAATCTTGCATGATGCTTGGAACATCTTCCATAATGCTTAAAAGATAAATCTCAGAATGCTATTTGAGACATTTAAATTCCTCAATTATCAAAAGCATCCTGATGCTTGGGAGAACACCGAACTACCAAAAATCAAGGATAAAGGAAAATTCAAGTAGAAAATCATAATCTCAGCAGCTAATAAGAATCAATAAATAACCAGCTCCTTCTCACTATGCTCTTTGAAGGGGCGTTGAGAAGTAAAGAAGTAAATAACCAAACCAGAATTGTAATACAAGTAGGGTCTATTTCCAAAAATAAACTAAACAAGACTAGTAATTGAATTGCAAAAGAAATTGGTAGGCGTAGGCTTAAATTTATTATTGATGCACCATATACGTTATAGGCCTTTGCATAATCATGGATGAAATACAGTAAATTATTTCCTCCATTGTACAATTAGGCATACAATTTACTGTGCTGCCAGAGTCAGACCAAGAATCTAAAACATCAGGGTTAGTGTTTCTTTTATTTCTCGAATTTCGGCTAAAATATGGAAAAATAAATAAAGTTATCAAGACAATATGATAAAAAACATCAGCTATGCCAAAAATACACTAGGTGTACAGGAATTGGAAAAATGAAATTTATGCAAACAAATGAGGCATGTCACGGCAAAACCACCAAGTTGTAGGAAAATTGAAAATTGAGATTTTGTGATAGCGATGTTACACTTTTCATAAGCTTTAAAATGAGGGGTCAATTATCAAAATCGGACATCTATAACTGAAGTTATTAGACAAGATATACACAAATTTTCTTTTAATTTGTTTATATTTCCTGTTTTTTATTTGCACATTTCTCAATAACTTTCTGTGCGACAACTTGGTGGTTTTGCCACGACTAGCCTCAAATGGACTAGTAAAAAGACCTAAAACAAACTCTCGACGGACCTAACAAAAAAAGTTTTGCGTGAGTAACACAAAGATTTGTGCTAGGCCTTGATGGTAATGGTAATAGTGAGGTTTCGCAAATTTACGAAATACGAAAACGAAAACGGACACGTCATACATTCGTGTAACATTTGAATAAAACACCATAAACATTTGTCAGTGTTGGTCAGTATTTTACGACGATCATCAACAATTCATAGGTAGAATATTTGATGTATTTTTGAACACATTTAGGAAGCTTAAAAAATTTGAGTGTTACGTATCCGTTTTCGTTTTCGTATTTCGTAAGTCTGCGAAACCTCACTAATAAGGAAATACGAAAACGTTATAAATTCTTGTAACAATTTAATTGAACACATTGAATGTCTGTCACAGTTGGTCAGTATTTTACCACGATCATCAACAATTCATAGGTTGAAAATATGATATATTTTTGAACACATTTAACAGTTTTAAAAAATGGAAGTGCGACGTAATTGTATCCGTTTTCGTAACATTTTCGAAACCTCACAAATTTTCAACTTGTACTTTTGTCAAATTTTAAGAGAGTATATGGTATATTTTATATCTGGGAACAATGAATGGGAAATATTGACTATTCAAATATTCACCCTATGAATATTAATGATATAGGATCTCGTAATGATGTACATCGCCTAAAGGCAAAACTGAAATGATTGTAGTGCCGTCAACATTATTAGGTTCCACAATAATTGAATATCTGATTCTAATTAGCTGATGATTACAACTGGTAACTTGCAAATTTGGACTCATAATAAATATAATAATTAATCTATTTTGGGTAAATCGATTTTTAGCACCTCTTAAATTTATAATGTATTTCAACAGGTTTGCAACAATACAAGTCCTATTGAGTTGTTTAGATATTATAAGTTAAAAATAAAAACAATCGATTTAGTGCAAGTGACGTAAGGAGGTAATCCAGTTGATTAAATAAGATAACATGTTGGATTTATGCCCGCATTAAAATACGATAGGAGCTGATAGTTCAACAACCAGTGTTGAGGTACTCGGTTAACAAGATAAAACATTAACAGTAACTAATAGGCTAATAAGACCTAATCTCTGTTGATCGATCCAGGGAATATACCGTGATAGAGCAAAACTTTTGTTCAATTTGAAGACTTATGAAAATGTCTCAGGGCGATTTGGAAGAGGCGCTGTTGTGTCATGTGAGAAACCAGAAGTATTTGATACCTGGGACCTTTGCATTGGAAGAAAAAATCGTTATCCATAGCGCCAAGATAAAAGATGTATTGTCATCTGAGAAATTACATAAATTGATTGATAAACTTGCTCATTCTGAAGAAATATATGTATTAAGGCATGGCATTAGAAACAGGGATAAGGTCTACAGTTGAACCTCCCTGTGCGGGCACCTCCCGTAAACGGGCACCTCCCATAACGGACACTAATTCAAAGACCCGTTTTTCTTCCTATCTAATCAGTGCAGTTGGTACCTCTCGTAAGCGGACACCTCCCGTAAGCGGACGCGGACACTTTTCGTCTTAAAATTTAGATTTTGTGTATGTTAATTTAACTCCCATAAGCGGACATCCCGGAAAATTTAGTGATTCTCTGTACAACGAATGTATTTTTTTTTTTACTAAATTGTTCTTGTATTATAATGACTGAGAATCATATTACTGAACCAATCTAAAAAATTAAGAGGCCATTTTTGTTGAAATAGCCGTGAAAAGTGAAACATAAGGACGTATACACAATTTTACAACTTTGGCCCTCTATCGGCCGAAATTCTCGTAAGCGGACACCTCCCGTAAGCGGATACTTTTCTCGGGCCCAAGGGTGTCCGCTTACGGGAGGTTCAACTGTATTTAAAAATACCGTACTCATAATAATTTTGCAACATTGCTAAAGTAAACAAAAACCCATTAAAAGGCTGGAAACCTCTAAATATGGTAATCTTCGTCAGTATAAAAGATTATTAAACAATTTTTAGAGACACTAATTTTTATTCTCACTTTCTTAACTCTTATATTTCTTGAATATTATCAAGTAAATTTCAAAATTGATGGTGATGATTTTTGGCCATTTTCAAGTACATTTTTAAACTAATACCTTTATCTAGGTCTATCGTGTTTAGAATAATTGATAACTGTTTTTCGTGTTACATCAAACACCGAGTTTTCCCGTATTTACAGGATAAGAACTAAGTCATTCTTTCTAATCCAAGTCTCGTTATGAGGCTTAGGGATTGGCGCTGTAGGTTGTGGGAAAGAACCTAGTTTGCAGCCAGGTTCGAACCCGGGACCTCGGGATTGGAAGGCAAGCATGCTAACCGCAACGGCGCCACTCCATTTTGTAATGCTTGTTATATTAACATATTCTTCTGTTCCGAAGACTGAAGACTGATTGAATATATCTGACAGCACTTGGCACTCAAGACTTAGTTTTTGAACCTCAACATATTTGCCTTTCGATCAGTCCCACTGCGATTGATGTCGGACGCATCATTATAATGTCGTTCTTGTTGTAGTGCCATACTTTAAGAATTTCATTTCAAAATGTATCAGCAATAAAAACAGAAACTTTTAAGCTGTAAGCGAATTAATGACAGTAAAAATAGAATTACAGCTGCAATGGCACTTTGCATTAAAACTACAAAAATGTTATGTCATTTCTATGACCATTATTGATCGCTTTTAATGGTGCATTACAGTATATTCTGTAATGGAAATTTTAATTTTAAGTCAATGTCACCAACATTATTTCTTAATGTTGACTCTGAATAAACTGGTCTAAGTAGCACGGATTAATACAAACACTATAAAACGGAAAATTATTATTCTGCCTAAATAAAAAATAAAGATACAAAATAGGCATTAAATATGCCTATAGGATTAGGCTTCTGAGAGAGGTGCGGCCGCTCCGCTAAATGGATATTACAATTTCGGTTTGGATTTCACTCCAGAAGGGCAATATGCCCCTGATTTAGATGACTTGACTATAAAAAGTTAAATAAGGGAACCTACTGAGATATATAAAATACAGTATCTCAGATACAAATAAAACGACCGAGTTTTATTAAAAGACTTTTCATTTATTTCAATGAAATTGTCTGAAGTTTTAAAAGGTGTATCTATTTCGAGAAGACAATGGTTAACTTATGCTTCATGAAACTAAAAACCCAGGCATGAAACCAAACAAATTCCCTGCCAAAATTCAGATAGACCAAAATGTGAAAGTCACTAACCTATGGTTGTCTACCTCTACTGTAGTATAACTATCATATATCTATATAATAACTACTCGCTTATCTAGGATTTAAACATTGTTGATAGAATGGATTATCTACGAAAGAACACGAACTAATCACGTTACTCAATACTAATGAACAAGCCTATGAAATACAAATTCTTCGTCATATGATAGGATAGTATTTTAGAAAAAGAACAATGACGATTGAAAGACTTCTTAAGTGAGTGACCAACAGACAGACCGAATGGCCAATGAATAATTTGGATTATCAATATACATTAGTAAGTTTTCGCAATTTCACAAAATACGGTACAAAAGCGGATGCGTCATAAATCGTTTAACGTTTGAATTGAACACCTTGAAAATATGTTATACTTGGTCAGTATTTTTGGACGATCAACAATTCGTAGGTAGAAAATTTGATATATTTTAAACACATTTAGCAACTTTAAAAAATGTAAGTGTGACGTATCCGTTTTCATGATCGTATTTCGTAAAGTTGCAAAACCTCACTATTAATAGGAAACTGCCTAACTTGAAAACATACCATAATATAACGATAATCAATTAAAAAAAGGGACTGAAAGGCCTACGGAATAACCAGTTAGCCATTTGAATAACCGAAATAGTCTACTAAATCTCAAACTACTGGGATTATTAGAAACTGGACAAATAGCACATTAAACTTAAGGCAAATGGTCGGAGAGGATCGCCAGACCAACCGACTTTTCAATTCAATTCAATAGTAACATTTATTGACCAAATCAAACATCACAAAACAAGTTTGGTCGAGAAATTACATAGA
>JAOTQE010005347.1:0-11246 GCA_025631205.1 Nesometra sesokonis
TTTATATCATACTTAATGACCCGATTGTTATGAACTTAATATTCCAACATAGAAAACTGAATAAACCTTGGAGTGATGCCAAGCAAAATAGAATTGATCCCATAACGCATGTTCATAGTTTTTGGCAATATACTTTATTATTAAACTATTGCGCAATAAATATTACAAATGGTGGCCCATAGGCTAAATTACTTGTAATATTACAAAAAAGTCAAAAACTATAAAAACATTACTATAAAAAAATTAAAATACAATAAAAACGGGTATACACTTAACCATGACTAAAAAAATAAACAAAAAAACATCAACAGCACTAGTCAGAGGGGAGGGTGGCACATTCAAGTGACCTTTGATAATTTATTATACAATTAATAACCCGATTTCTATGAGCCTAATGATAAAAATATACAATTAAATAATAATATAAAGCCATTATGAACTGATCACCATACACCTGTACCAAAGGCTATTTACACTGCCCTTACCACAAATACTTAAAATGTTTATATTTTGTCAATAATTCGACTTTTGGCTTTTTTATGACATAATTAATTCCCAGATTGTTATGAACTTAATATTAAAACGTAAAAAATCGAATAAACCGTAGAATTATATCAAACACTGCAACGGAATTAATAAGAAAAATCTGCATCTATAGGGCTAGTTATATCGTTACTCAAAAAAAAATCGAAATGTTCATACTCGTAAACAGTTTGGAATTTTATGACATACAGTAATTAATCACCCAATTGTTATGAACTTATTAAAACGTCTACAATCGAACAATCCTTAGAATGACAGCAAATAACGTAATTGATAAACAACCACATCTATTTATGTGGCTATTTATACCATTCTCTCCCCAAAAACTCAACATGTTCATATTTTAACATGTAACCTTTCACAGGTGACAGTTTTTTGTGTTCAATTACATTGTGTTTGGTATCATTCTAAGGTTTATTCTTTTTTTCACGTTTTTATATTAACTTCATAACATTCAGGGAATTCAGTCATAATTAATAAGCCAAAATTCATTTTTTCCACAAAATATGAACATTTGAAGTTTTGGGGTAATGGTAATGTAAATTCCCTAGGTGCAGTTTTATTTAAGGCCTATGTGCTTGATATTATATTAAAAATTATTTAATTGTCTGTTTTCTTATTAGGCTCATACCAGTCGTGTCAGTTGTACAGTCGAAGGCAACATTTCGAAAAATATGATCATTTCATTTTTTTTGGGGATGTGGGCAATATAAATAGCAGTGGTTTAGTGTTATGAGATGAAGTCTATTTTAATTGGTACCATTCCAAGGATAAGTCAGTTCTTAATGTTTGTTAATTTTATTAAATTCATAACAATTTGTTAATTATGTTATAAAATGTCAAATGGCATATATTTTCCACAAAAACAATCATATTTAGAGTTATACGATCGTCAATGTTTCAATACTAACTTTATAGTGTAGCAATTAGGTAATTAATATTACATATCAAAAACATTTGTTTTACGAATAGTAATAATTGTTGCTCCCTTTTTTGGGGTGGGGGAGGGGGTGGAGGGATAAACTGTGTTTACTACACGCCGTGGTTAATGAAGTACCTGGACTAGAAATAACATTTATGGTATTATTTGACAGAATTATAAAAGTAAATGTACCACAAATGTCATTGATATTATCTACAACATGTACTTATTAAGATATGCAAACTACTATATGTAGGGTCAAAGGTCGTAAATGGCACTTCCGGTCACTTTGATACATGACATTCCATTAGATACCCGGACTAGATAGGGTCAAGTTTAGGGATAACAATTCTGGTAATTTTTTTAAACAAAAAATTCTAAAAAAAGTAAATATACCACAAATTTCCTTGGTATTATCTACAACATGTACTTATTAATATACGCAAATTACTTTATGTAGGGTCAAAGGTCGTAATTGGCACATCCGGTAACTTTGCGACATGACATTCCATTACATTAAATACAAACATTAATGTTCTGAGCAATTTGATACCGATTTTAAGTTTTTAGGACGTGTAGTTACAGAGATATAATAAAAAATAGGTCAAAAGTCAACAATTCGGAAATGGCATTTCCGGTCATTTTTGGGTAAATTTTTCATTGGAGTAAAATATAAACATGTATCTTCTGAACAATTTGGCACCAAAATTGTTTTAATCGACCACGGCATTGCTGAGATACTGATTTTGCCCGTTTTTGAGCATTTTTATGATTAAATATTAAAATTTAAATACTCGGTAACTATCTATTGTTATACTTTAGTTTTTTTGTTTTGTCTTTCTCCATGTACTTGGTCAAATTCTGAGAAAGTATGGTTGTAATATTATTTGTTCATTTTAAGTTTGATATTAATAAGCTAATATAAACTTTAAAAATAAAATTTTAGCAAAAAATGACAAATTTTAATGTTTTTCTCCAAAATCCGTATTGATATAAAGATTCCATGTACATGAATTTGATATCACCTAATAGACAATTTAATAAGCTTTCATATGATATATAATTTGGATATATATGATACACCCTACGAGCTTTATTTTGCAATTTATCATTTTATAGTGAAATTGACCTCAAATGACCTTAAATGATCTCTGACCTATTCGTCCAGCAGTTATGACCCATCAGACGCCCGTTTCCACGCCCCCTCATGATGACCTTTCCAAAAATACCAAGTAAATATCTGGTCATTTTCTGAAAGTAAAAGGCCCTGGCTCCCGGACTACAAGAATTTGGGATCTCGGCCCCGATCAAGGTTACACTTCTGCTAAACGAACACCTGCCTGATCCTTGCTTACGGATCTGCGAATCAACTGCTTGCTAATATAATTCGATCCTGTAATTTTTTATATCAATTTATAATCGTGTATTGTACTAATTTAGTTTAAATACGAAATTGGGGAACTTCGTTGTCGGAAATATTGTCTTTTTCCTTGGACGCAATCCTAATAGCCTCTTGATTACCTATTTTGAAAAAAAAGGAAAAAATAATAACATTAAGACTTAATAAACAAAACAATTTAATAGGAATGGTTATCGGTTCAGGTTGTCGTGAGGTGATTATGTCTAAATACATTCAATGTATAAACTTTATCTTGTAATTTAATACAATATAATCGTACAAGCGATTGTGTTCAGTGGAAAATATATTAACAATGTTTAAAGGGCAACTCCGGGATTAAAATTTCATGGATAAATCTGTAGAACAATTAGTTGTGACCTAACTGATAAAATTTCACAACATTTGGACAAAGAGATGATGCCGAAAAACGTTTTGAAAAGTGAGTTCAAAATAAAAAGTGGGTCTACTACTCAAATTACACAGTGTTAATGAATAGAAAAATTGAAAATATTGAAAGGGTTGTGCTTGAAAACCAAAACCACATTACAAATTTAACTTTACATAATTGGAAAGATTAGCCAAGTTCACATTAGAACAGGTTTATTTCAATATAACCTAAAATATGGTTTTCAAACAACACAATCAAAATCCGTAATTTTCCTATTCATTAGCATTGTGTAATATGAGTAGTAGACCCACTTTTTGATTTAAATTACTACTTGGAAAAGTGTTTTCATTCATTATATCATTGTCCAAATGTTGTGAAATTTTGTTAGTAAGGTAAGAATTAATTGTTCTATAGGTGTATCCATAAAAAAATGAAACCCGGAATTCCATTTTAAAACTGTTGAGTATTGAAAATGATTGCAGTATAAGGATATCCATCGAACTATTCTTAATACTTCAAACTGTATCGATTTGACATTAAACGGACACACATAAAATGGACTAACGAAGGACTAAAATTTTTGTTTCCAAATTGCGATTAAAATGTCTTAACAACGAGTCGAGAAAGTGATGTCTGTGAAATAGATATTGCCACTATTAACATGTTCAGTAATTTATGATCAATTTAAAACATTTCACATCTACTGAATAATTCAGGGGCGGATTACTATAAAACAGTCTTAACTGGTGGTCTTAACTTAAAGAATAAAGTTGGCTTTTACACATAGACGGACTTAACAATGTCACCATGCTATAAAACAGTCTTTTCTAAGACCACGTTGCGGTACATTGAATCTAAAAAAAATCTTCCATAGTAACAGTAATTGAGGGCGATATTTTAGGCAATTTTTTGTGAATAAACGGTTACACTTTTAAGTTTAAGCTCAAACGCCATGCTGAAAGTGATTTAAGACCATTCAAAGCCTGCTCCGTGTGGCTCTAATTTTTAAGACTGCTATATGCTAAGACCGCGGTCCGTAGCAATGGTCTATAATTAAAGACATCCACGAATGACATCCCAATTAGAGACAGTCTTAACGTAACTGTTCCCTCTGTCTAAAGCAGGGAACAGTCAGGTCTAAAGATTGCTTATAGCAATCCGCCCCAGATAAATATTGGACTATTTTGATATCATAAAATGAGTCTGCTTCCATATTGTTCACTCACATTGTTACATCAAATGAAGTTTCCTCGCTTCCCTCTGTAATTGAAAACTACTGCAAATATCTAAAAGAAAAAAAAAACATTGTTTTACAAAAATAAATTTATTTTTATGCATTTCAAGATTCCTACAAAGGTCATGTGATATTATCCACTTAAAGGTCAGGTTCACCCAAAAGATTACTATTATGCATTTTAGTTAATCATGATTAGTAGGCTATTCAGCCATACTTGGGAATTTTTACGATTTTTCCCCTTGAGTCTCATGTAATAAAAAATATAATAAAAATATACGCTGACTTCATCCCTATTCTTTTACACACAAAATAGCAAAGTGGGTTATTATCAAATAAAAAATGGCTATTTTACACTATATAAAAACATCAGAAATGAACAATTTTTGTTAAAACACACAAGAATAGTATTTGTCTATGTATTTTTAGAATGACCGTTGATTTTTCACAATTTATTTAAATACCCCTCTTTCAGGCAATTTGTATGTCAAAGAATAGGGATTCTATCTTGTAATTTGAACTATCCCCAACTTAGCAATTTTCGTATATTTCACAACTAATTATGATAGGTAAAATGAATCGTAAAAATTCAGAAATGGGGCTGAATATACTTTTTATGATAAACTAAATCATATAAGTAAGATACTTTTTTGGGTGAACCTGGCCTTTAAGTTACAGTTACTGCAAGGCATTAGGCCGAGTATCCAAGTGTGTAAGTTTGGGAGGGATAGATCCCTTCCGTAGAAATATAGTATAATAATGTTAACTAGCTTCTAGGCGCTTATACAGAAAATCTTGGAATAAACATATCCATACCGAACATCTTGAAATATACATCCACAACATGGTACAGTAAGCGAATAATAATTACCTCGTCCCACTGAAGTGGGGAGAGGTTATTGCAATGAGTTCCGTCTGTGTGTCTGTCTGTCTTTCTCTCCGTCTGCATCCATATCTCAAAAACTATTGGCCGATTTATTTTAAACTTTCAGATAATGTCAGAACCAACCGTATCTAGATCCTTTCGAGGTTTGGTGCTGATCCGCCTTATCACAGGAATTCTGGATTCTAATCTATTTGATTTTGTGTATACTGCCCTCTCTAGGTGATAAAAAATTAGAAACTAGAGGGGGAGTGCACCATCCTCAATTCAAAATACACGTAGAGGTTGTGGTGGGGTTCCTTCCTCCCCACATCTGATCCGATGGAACTAACTTGTCACAAAGGTGGTCTTTCCACTTTCTAACCTATATTAAAATATTAAAATATTATATTAAAATAACTTATGAGTGAAATGTAAAATATGAAAGTTATTACTCACTTTATGTCTGTTGTGAAACACTATGTATGACGTCATAATGAAGATAAAAACTGACAGGGAAACAGGAATGAAATGACTTGTTACTTCAGCCCCTTCAGTATCGCTAGGCACTTGAAGACGCGTATCCATTGAATTCATTCCAATATTATGGTTGTCTAACATTTCGTCCACTTTCTTTACTTCTTCTATAACTAAAGTTTATGATAAAGATCTAATATCATTTAGATTGGATGAATAAACATTAAACAATAAAACTAAACATAAATCAAAGCAATGTCTTTTGACCCGGTATTGTAAAATCAGAGACAATATTTCTGAAAGCGGGTGTGACTCTAAAAGCAGACAATATTTACAGTCTTTTACACTAATAAACCGTTTTCCACACGCATTGTTCGGGAATCACAATTTTTCGTATTGATTAATCTAATCCTGTTAAAAATAGCATTCCCCCAATACTTTGTTGAATGCATTATATTTAGAAAAGCTTTATTATACAGTTTTTTTTATTTGATTTAATTTAATTTATCCGGTGCTGTAAGACACCAAGTAACCAAACTCCGAATGGGCTTGTTTTAGAGTCTTACAGTGATGATTGGGTGTTTACACTGAGAGACAGCTCTCTACTCAGAAGAGTATGTTTCGTATACATGAGCCAATTCGCACACATCGAAATGGCTTAACGTCTCATCCGAAAGGCGGTGCACTGTTAACTTGTTTTTGGTAGTCCAGCTGATTCACGCAATGATGACGGTTTCAATAAAACAGAGGTCAGCGAGTCTCCATGGTTACAGCAAATTGACTAACACCAGTTTAACCAAGTGAGCTGCCATTCTAATAATTATAGAGAGTGAGAAAATCTGTATTCTTTTACGAGTCATTTTTAACAAACTTACACAGAATGTATACAATACATGATGATTATTAATTAAATGCACTTACCAGGAACTCGCAGAGTTTTGTCAATCTTTTTATTTGAATTGACCATTCCTATGATTTCCTTCTCATTAAGCGGACATTCAGATGGACTTCTTCTCCTAGGACATTAAAGATAGGAATTACGATCGAGGAACACTCAGAGAGGAAGGAGACTTGTAGAGAATGAGGTCTACTATTTAAAATTAAAACATAACGAATTCCGTTGTTATAAAAACAATTTTCAATAATTTAAATAATCCCTTTCACGATTTCAAATGCGCATGTCCGAAATCAAGGCCAAGTCATAAAAGCGGCCGTAAATTATATCCTTGCGGCGGCGCGGTGCGGTGAATTTCCGCGTCACCGTAAAAATTACGGTCGCTGCGCCGCGCGCCGCTTCTTCGACTTAACTATATCTCAGACATACGCAATTGAAACCATGAAAACGCTTATTGCTTATTTAAACGTACTTACAGTAGGCCTACTCTCTTCCTTACGTTCATGGCAGAAAGAATGATGAGCACACTCCAACAACATTATTTAGTTTAAAAAAGAAACTAATAAATATTTTTTTATCAAAATACAGTTTTTATCCATTTCTAGTTAAGTTCCACTAAACAATTTATAACAATTTTAGTAGGCCTAAGGTTACTGGGAAAAACAATTTCCGATTTCTGGACACTACAGTAATATTATCTTGTGATTCTACGGTACTCTACTTACAGTGTTGGATCAACAAATCTGTAGACCTTTCCACCCGCATTTGAAGTTTTTGCTATGTCAGTTGTTAACATATATATTTCTCCTGTAAATACAAAAATCCATATTTTTAGGTACCGAAACTCAAAAAAAAAATGTAACAAGATATTTTACAAGAAGAAAAATCATGTATGCGACATCATCTCAGTCAATGTACTTGACATCCAGGCGCGGATCCAAGCGGGGCCCAACGGACCCGGGCCGCCTTTGAAAGCAAAAGATATATTTTTTGCACAATTTTGGGCCTTAAAAGTTCATCAATTGAAAAAACCCTAAAACACGCGTAAAGTAGAGTACCAGGGCACCAAAACGGGGAAATGATCCCCATTTTTTGTTCGCCAGAATAAAACGGACAAACGCCCACCCGGATCTGTAAGTGCCCCCACACCCTTTCGGTGGATCCTGAATCCGCCCCTGACATCTATATAATTTATTTTGTGTTACAATCCAATAGCAAGTTTTCTTTTGCCTTGTAAGCCAAGTCTTTTATGGGATCTCGAAATTGGGAGGAAAGCATGTTAATCAGCGAACTACAACACAGCTTCAAACATAGGCCTATGTATATTCTATATAAACATATTTTGTTTAGTTTGACTTAGAATATAATTGTCTCATCTACAGATTTGACATAAATACAATCATCGTAGAACCAAGCCAAAGGAGGAAAAAGACGAAAAATAGAAAATTTAGGTATTTATGAATTATCAATCTTTGTACATTATTATCTTAAACATACAAAACAATCAGTTTAATACGATGTTTCCTTGCAAAGTTATTGAGAGAGAGAAAACCTATTTAAAAATTGTTTAAGTATGACTAAGAAGGATCATAATTAATGGAGTATGAAAGTTACATATTAAAACTGTGTGTTTGTTATTCTTTAGCGGTTGTTTTCTGAATTTCGAGCCTTGTCTATTCGAACGCCAAACATAAGCACACAACTGCCAGGGTCTACGACAAATAACATAGGCCTTCATAGAAAAATATTACAATATGGTACTAAATGTGTTATACGGTTTCTCGATTTCAGTATACACATCAGAAAGTTAAGTAACTGAGAAAAAACTTACCTGACTCATCCTCTCCGAATGACAGTATATTGGTAGGGTAGGTGTTAAGCATGCTACCTGTGCAAACTTTGGCATCTCCTAAACACAAGTCACTATTCTCCCATTTGCCATCAACTCCTGTCTCAACCAATTTAAACAAACGGCTGAATAGAAAATACAAGTATACCGTATATTTCACTTTTAATTTTTAAAGTTACTAACAAGTCAGAGTCAAGTAGTGAGCTGCTATAAATCAGCCTAATTAAACTTTGTTTTACTAGAACGATTGATTCATTTAACTTGTATTTTTGTGACAAAAAGAGTTTTTTTTAATGTATGAAAAAGACCATGACCTCTTCTCAGACCATACTTTCGCTCAATTTCAATAAACAAGAAAACAAATCACCTTTTCACTTTTACCATTTCAGATTAAAAAAAAATATTTTATAGAAATATATTGTTACCTACCCATTTAGAAAGTCTCCATATATGTAATATCCATTCATATTTGGAAATAGACAGCCTCGGTAGATATGCCCACCAGTCACTGATTTCCCAACTCTGTGGTCGTATGAATGAATGGGAAGAACCTCATCAACTGAAATTGGGAAATAATAGTTAAATTAAACAGAATAAAAACTAAAAAGTAAGACATGTTGACAGCAACACCAAGAATAGGCTCAAATTGTTACACGCGCCTCCACAAAACCGTGTAAAGAGGGGAAACGTGCGCGTGCAGTGATAAGAGGACCACTGTCAGCTTGCGTTTCTACGCGCGGTTTTCTACACGCGCCCTTAACGGTTTCTCTCTATGGTATCACTGACCCTTCGCTGACGATAAGAAGGTGTTCTTGATGACTATTACAGCATTGAAATATTACAAACGTAATGATTTAAAAAAAAAAAAGTACAATATGTACATCTCGCAAACGGTTCGTTTGCTTTCTAAGGTAGGCTGGTGCTATTTCCAGTATGTTGTTATGCTAAACGAACAAAACCGAGATGACGTCATACAAAATTGAAAATAACAGCACCAGAATACTTTAGAAAGTAAATGAATCGCAAAATAAGGTTGTATGTTTGTACTTATTTTTATCATTTGAATCAACAACGTATTTGCCCAAGGATTTAAATTTAGAGGGTATAAATTTAAATTGTTTTTCACCTAAACCGAGAGCATGTCAGAAATTCTTTGCTTATATTGTAGGCCTATGTAATATTTGGAATAATGGTTTACCAAGCCATGTGATCGAAGCAGATACACTAAATACTTCTAAATCCCGATTTGAAACGCACTGGCATTGTCACCACCTGCAGTTTTCCCCATATGAAAGAATTGGAAGAAAGTATATACCCTAGATACAAGGCTTCGGAAGTCTCAATATCAAGGTAGAACCAGGTAGAACATAAAGAATTAAATATTTAGATCCATTTGACATATTGGATAATTCTAGTTACGATGATATGTTTAGAATTATTACGTAGCCTCAAAGAAATTTTCACATGATATGGCAACGAGCTTCGAGCTTCGCTTAAAAATAAAGAGGCTTTTGGCGAAAAAGCAAACCACTTCCAGTTATATCGATATTAAAGTTAAGAGAATATCATTATTACGTATAATATACCATAATTTTTGTATTAATTTATTTTTTAATTTATGTGTTCATTTAAAAAAAAAGAAATATTTTCTGACAATCGTTCTCGTCCTAATCATACTGGATAGCGCAATTGCTAAAACATGCACATTTGACCTTACCTAACCACTTCGATTGTGCCGCACACATAGCCTGGTCATAGCATTCAAACGCCTCCTTTGCACGCCATCCGTAATTCCCGCCTTTTACGATAATGTCAATCTCCTCGTACTTCGACTGTCCCACATCGCCGCAGATAATACGCCCTCTACCTTCCCCACTTTTACGATCCCCTCTGTCCACTCCACATCTCCAGATGTTGCGTATCCCGTATGCGTATATCTCATGCCGTACTTTATCTTTGGGATGGTTAATGAATGGATTCGTTTGAGGGATAGAGTACGCTTTCCCTTCGTCTACTTTATCAACATCAATTCGCAGAATTTTACCTAATAGGACATTTCTGTAACAGAAACGATTCTTGTTAAAACCAAAACATAAATACCATCAACATTGTATACACGAGATACTATTGAATGGTAAACAAAACAATGTTTGGTAAAAATGACACTAACTTTTTCAGTCACTAATTTAGCGGTATTAGGTTTGATTACAAATTATAAACATGAATAGTTATATTTGGAGTTGAACTGTAGCATGATGGTTAACATGCTTGACTTGGAACCCGGGAGGTCCTAAGCTTAATTCTTCCTGAATACTAAGTTCTTTCCCAGGACCTACCAACGCCACTCCCTAAGCCCCATAAAGAGACTTGGTTAAGAAAGCATGATGTGACACGAGAAAACAAATAAAAAGGTCAACCTAATATCGTTAATTAGTATGTTCTTTCCACAATTCACGGAGTGCAAACAATATTCACTCATTTTGAATAGAGTAGGCCTAATACAGTATCATAAACCATTTAAATAATAAGACAAGTCCAAACCTCTCGTGCCAGAGACATTAAAATTGCAAGCTATTAACGATTTAGTAAATAATGCCTTGTTGCTGCGAAGCAGCTAATCCTAATCTGTACAGCAATTTGACCTCTCGGGGTCACTGTTTGTCAGATCATATCGGCC
>JAOTQE010005358.1:0-22957 GCA_025631205.1 Nesometra sesokonis
GAGAAAGGTAGGGAGGGAGATATTATTGATTTTATCAATATCTTATATCTACTACACCTATCACCAAGAATCAAAGGTCTTTACCCATGTTTTCGATACTGATGAGTATCATGCAATCAGAAATTGTGTCAGATGGCCGCCATATGGAATTCCAAGATGGCCGCCATAATTGACTTTTCTAAGTGACTTAATATGTATAGTACTGCACCTATCACAAAGAATCAAAGGTCATTACTCATGTTTCAATATTGATGATTATTATGCAATCATCATAAGTTGTGTTGTCAGATAGCCGCCATATTGGATTCCAAGATGGCCGCCATTATTGATTTTTCTAAGTGAATTAATGTGTATAGTACTGCACCTATCACTAAGAATCAATGGTCTTTACCCATGTTTCAATATTGATGAGTATTATGCAATCATCAAAAATTGTGTCAGATGGCAGCCATATTGGATTGCAAGATGACTGCCATAATTGAATGTCTAAGTGACTTATTGTATATAGTACTGCACCTATCACTCAGAATCTAAGATCTTTATCCTTTTTTCAATATCAGGGAGTGTTATGTAGTCATGAGAAATTATGTCATTTAGATTTCAAGATGGCTGAAAATTGTCAAAATATGATAAAGCTATTTGAATTAAGAATGACTGCTGTCCACAGGCCTATCTGGACTACTAATGCAGCGAACAAATGAATCTCAGCATGAATAATGACAAGAAAAAAAATGTGTTTTACCCGCCTTTGGCTAAGGTCAAACCAGAAGGAGAAGATGACGAGGAGACATGAGAAATTGTTTCAGAACCATGTATTAAAGTCAGTTATTCTACATTCAGTTAGCTCTCTAGAGGGTTGGAGAGTGCAGGTCAAGACATTTTACTACTAGAGGTCTTTTAGAAACTGTGAACTGATCCTGATAGTTATAAGCGAAAGTTCTTTAAAGTATAACCAAAAATATGCTTACTTGTAAACGTTTCATTGACTGTCAGTCAACACCGTCAGTACGATTGTACACAATTGTGTCAAGAGAGGCTTACAAAGGGTCATGTGTGACCCACCAGCTTCTTTAACTGAGAGCTTCAGGATAAACTAAACAGCTAGGTATGAGGAGAAGTAGATGCTCATTTATGAGTGAACCAAAACTCTTTTAAAGAGGACTCACAGTCGCTCAGGTTTTGGAATTGAGGAGTATCATCAGCGAAGTGCGAAGAAACAATTTGAAAGAGTTCTGTTTTATTGACATCATAATGTCTTCTGACCCGATTTAGAGTGAGGTAAACAAAATAGTTAAGGTATCAATGCAGAAGTGGAAACTTCGTTATCATTGTCCTAGACTGCACTTTTCAGTGGACATCAACACGATCTGGCTTTAACACCGCAGAAATTGAGAAGACCACCTGTTGTGGTCTTAACTGACATGAAGACCATACAAAGGACATCTGTCTCCTGTCTAATCATATGGAATGGGCAGTGTAATTGTTGAAACACGTGAAAATAGCATATGGCAAGACTAAAATTCCAAAGAATCTGAAAATAACCTCTCAGACCTGAAACTTACCTCACAGAAGTCCATAGATGGATATTACCTAAAATGCAGCATGTGAGACTAAACCAGAATGAGCATAACCAATAGACAACTAATTTATGGGGTGCTACCATGGATGAGCAACAATGTTGCAGTCAGGAGTTGTGCACTGCCAGAGATACCTAAGGACAACATAGGCCTAGATGGCACTTAAAGACTGTAATGAACATACAGTACTTTTAAGCATAGTTAAACATCATAGCGATTCTCATCACACTTGCACTGTTAGGTACATTCGTAAATGGTTTTACTATTTCTTCCTCAGTAAAAAGTCACATGGTCCTTCAATGTTTAAGTCATTTCCATTTGATTCCTATTTACCCTATCATCTTATTTCTTGTGTCTGGCAGCAATAACTTGAGCTGTAGTGCTTGGATAACATGTTCCACTTTGTAACCTATTTCTGTATGGGTTCTTCAAGAGTTGCCTGTGTCGGTGAGGATGCTATCATTGTTAGAAAGTTTAGAAAACGGTATCATTCCATCAATACGTAGATACATTTGGACATTAGAATAACAAACCGTTGAAATATTTGTGCATTATTGATAAAAGGAAAGCAAAGCCGTTGGAGATATCAAAGACATGTCAGTCTAGCAGACTTTTTTGCTGTAGTTAACATAGTATAAAGTTTTCGTTGACAACAAAAAACTATTCCTTGGATGATTGAGTCATGCATTTTAGCCACAGATAGCAATAAAAAAGATAAAGCACACATATCCACTGAAGGAGCTCAAGGCATTGGTGAAAACCACCCTTAAACATATAGCAGATGTCTGACAAGAATGCTGACCAAACCCACAGTTTCTGTTTACCAGAAATCTAATGTGTTGATATGCCAAAATAATAAATAAAACTCACATGTGTTCTCAGTTTATGTGTCTGTTTAATTAGACTAATTAAGAGACAAATTAAAGGGACAATTAGGTCAAATAATAAATTTTAGGCTTCTTGGTGGGGTGAAATCAACATATATTGAATAGAACTGTGTACACAAATGTAGTATTATTAGCTGTGGTTAATTAGTGCATGATTTAATAAACTGGGAAGAATTGTGGATTATTTATGAAATGGATTTGAATTGTCATGTAATGGATGGCTCGTCATTTTTCATGATTTCTCGAAATCAAAGGCAATTTTATTATTTACACAGTCCATTTGGCAGACCTGGCTTGCATATTTCAAGTTTCTAAAATAATTGGCTTTCTTTCACCACCACCTGTATAAAATATTTATATATAGTTTTTTTTGTACAATCATACCAGACCTGAACATGTTAATGGAACGATACTGTTTTCTAAATGTTGAGGTTGAGGTTTATTGGCAACATTTCACCCATATAATTACTCTTGAAGAACCATTCAAAGAGTGGATTACCATGTGTGGTTCCAAGCACTGCACTTCAAGTAAATGCTTCCAGACATGACAGGTTAAGATTAGGAAGTAATGAAAATGGGTTCAAAACTTGATGCACCAGATTGAGATAGCATGCTAATAATTTATTTTGAGAAAAAATAATTTGGCGGCCATCTTAAAATCCAATATGGCGGCCATCTTGAAATTCAATATGGCGGCCGTCTTATTGGCATGATACTTGTTGATTTTAAACATGGGTAAAAGCCTTTAAATCATCTCTGTTGGTGTTCTAGATTTGAAAATATTGTATAAAACAATATTTTGGTGGCCATTTTGAAATCCAATATGGCGGCCAGTTTACTAAATTTCTGATAATTGCATGATATTTGCTGGTATTTAAAACAGGTTGTAATCTTTAAATCATTGTTGTAGGTACTCTAAAAATGGAGATATTGCCTAAAATGTTATATTTTGGTGGCCCTTTTAGATTTCAAGATGGCGGCCATATTGAAATCCAATATGGCGGCCATCTTACACAATTTTTTCATGATAGTTGCTGATATTTTAAACATGGGTAATAACTTTTAAATCATCTCTGTAGGTGCTCTAGATTTAAACGAATTGGCTAAAACGATATTTTGGCGGCCATCTTGAAATCCAATATGGCGGCCGTTTTACAAAATGTTTGATGATTGCATGATCTGGTATAGAAAACACAGGTCTTAGCCTTTTAATCATAGTTGTAGGTACTCTACAAATGAAGTTATTGCCTAAAATGTTATATTTTGGCGGCCATTTTGGATTTAAGATGGCGGCCCTTAGGGGTCTTATTTTCTGGGGTCTATTTTTTTTAACGATCCTTATGTATCAGGGTACCACTGTGGAAAGTTTCATGCTT
Organism: Nesometra sesokonis; assembly: GCA_025631205.1. Classification (NCBI taxonomy): domain Eukaryota; kingdom Metazoa; phylum Echinodermata; class Crinoidea; order Comatulida; family Antedonidae; genus Nesometra; species Nesometra sesokonis. Next base: position 3,841 of record JAOTQE010005358.1, read on the forward strand.
TCTTCCAGAAGTGCACGATTCTGCCCCAAAATCAACCTTAACCGCTCTACTATATTACTATTCATAGGCCTATTTAACATTTGCGTTATTACATAATCTTTGGAGGTGTCACTATCTTGGTATCTGTCTCTGAGCACCTCTTCGTCTGAGGCAGAGCAATCTTGCAACCCATTCCTTGTTCGAGCCAGCTATGTAGAGTTCATTTTAGAGTACATTTCAGAAACAACAGATGCAAAATGAATCTGCAAATTTATTAATTAGGCTCAAATTCTTTTTAACCATTGGAACATCAGTCTAATAAATTTATTTGTGAAATAGATACAGAGACATGGCAGAAATTTTTTTATGGTGACAAGTCTTGTGAATAAGCCTACTCAGTGTTAATTATATGCATAAATTATAATTAAAAATATGATAATATTATCTCACCACAACAACATAAGGTTAAACACATTAAAATCTAGTTACATACGGTAGATCAAAACAGTTTTTTGGAAATTAGTCCTATAACTCAGTTGCATAATTAACTTCAATTAGGCCCTATATGCATTTTTTTAATTAGAAATATTATGATAGTATTTTTGACCATGGAAACGTAGGTTTCAACACGTTATTTGTGAAAATTGAATGATCATATACAAACAGAGGTATTGCGGAAAAAATACGTGTTTGGTTACGCTGAGGCAAAAGTGACTTTCAAAACAGCTGATTGTTACGTATTTTAGCATACATGTAGTGTATGTAATCTAGTTGTTTGTTCAAGTTTTTGAAAATACATAATATAGTAAATACTAAAGTATTAATAGTCTTTTTAGTCACGTGCCAAGTTCATTTCCTGTGGTAAAAATCTGGTCTGTTTATGACAACTAACACAGAATTATAATCTTTTCCTCAAGGTAACGACCTGGACCATAAAATAAGCTATGGCCTGCTCGATTTCCCCTCAGATTTGACAGGTTTACTGAAGTCCTGCTTTGCCATTGACAAGTAATGAATACAACAACCACAACCAATTAACCCACTGGCACGAAGTTAAATAGGAATAGGCCTATTTATCCATTTATCCATATATGGTAGCTTCTGGGCTGAAACTTACGTCCCATTTTGGATGTCATTCAGTATTGGCCTTCATAGTGAACCAGAATCGACAAAAAAAAAACATTTGAAATGTGTTTGACGCAAGGCCTATGTTTAATCTATAGATATCTGCTCGATTACTCGGTTAGTTAGTCGATCTGTTAGTATATTTTGTTGTCGATCTCTATGAGGTCCAACGTGCTATTTCCCAAATTTAATTAGTTCTGTTGCTTTCAAAGGGTTAGGCAGTTTGACGGAGGGCAGTCATTAATGATTGCTGTTATATTAAAAAAAAATCATTATCACAGTGGCAATAAGCTATAATGGTTTAATGTCTTTCAACGAAATCCTTATAAAATGCGTTAAAACTATTGATACATATTTTTAGATTGTTATTGATTATTTGGGAATAGTTGCCCGAACAGATTGGAGTTGTTTGAACATATTTTGGGACCTTTGCTCTTCCCACCCCATATATTAATTTTCCCATCCCCCACCCTAAAAGTGTACTCATGCATGTGTTAAAAAGCGATACTGTACTTCCTTTTAGCGAGCGTTTATTACAAATCATGTATACAAGAAATATTGGTATGAAATAACGTCTGTATAGAATGATTTTTAGGACAATAGTATTTTATTTACAGTGTGAAAATCTTCGATGTTAATCCGTATACCAATATGTTATGAAGTGTTTGTCTGGACTCAAATGACGCGTAATGCGTAGGTAATAACCAAGTCAAATAAGGTGGAGCTTGCGTATTTATCAAAGAAACTCCCTCCAATCAACATGAGACGTACGCTACATCAAAGATTCTGTCAACTAAGTTTGAAGAGGTGAGAAAAAATAAAATAGGGATATGGCTATCATGAACGGAAGTAGAAGATATATAAATGGTCACCAAACCAATGACCGTTATGTTATTAATTTCAGAGCGTTTTCCATTCACCGAACTAGTACTTGTATAGCCTACTTGAAGGGATAGATATCTAGACTTTTACTGTCTACCTCCTCACAACTATATGTAGGCATATCAGAGGTTTATTCAGGATTGCATACATTTTGTTTGATTACCATCTGATAAAGAGTTTTCGTTAAAATCAATCTGATTCGGTGTAAAATTATAATTGGAAAGGACATTGGAGAAGCTATGGAAGAATCTGGACTTGTACAGCCAATTGATTTGTCTACTAATACATTAACCATACAAGGAGAAACTGGTAGTTATATGCAATGTTCTATGACAAAAAACTCACCAACTAACCAAAAGATAGTTCCAGACGAATCACTATCCACAAATGTAATGAAAGTAAACTCAATTGCTACGGATATATCAACCACAGATGTGATGGTCATGTCAGAAATAAACGCGCTGGTGAAATTAAACTCGAATAAAACAGATAGTCCTACTTCAGCGACAGATGTGATGGTCACGTCTGGAAGAAATCCACAGATGAAGGTAATCTCAAATGCGACAGATATATCAGCCACAGATGTGATGGTAGCGTCCCAAAGAAAACCGCAAGTTAAGTTAAACCCAAAATCGGCTTATCATCGCCATCCAAAACCTCCGTTCTCCTACATTGCATTGATAGCAATGGCCATCAAAGATTCAAGAGATGGTAAGTTAACTTTAGCTGAAATTAACGAGTATCTTATGAATCGGTTTCCATTCTTCAGAGGATCCTATACCGGTTGGAGAAACTCTGTTCGGCATAATTTGTCTTTGAACGAATGTTTTGTCAAAATTCTTCGTGATCCTAGTAGACCCTGGGGTAAAGACAACTACTGGACAATAAACGAAAACAGTGAATATACATTCGCTGACGGGGTTTTTCGACGCAGACGGAAAAAGTTGAAGATTAAAACGTCTAAATGCGATCAACGTCAGGAAGAGTTGACTAAGATTTCAAACCAAAAGACGAAGTTTTCGGGAGCGTTCAGTATCGATCATATTCTTGGAACAGAACTTTCGGAGAGAACAGACAGTTGCGTACGAGGTAGAACTTTGAATAATTTCACGGTACTGACACAAGAATCTAGCCCGGTGCTATGCCCTCGCTCTGTTAGACCTGTTCCAATATTCGCAGTCAAACAACATGAAAGAGAAAGTTCGATGTATTTAGAACAAAGACCGTCTCTACAGACGTTTGAAAATATTTCAACATATAATCCGCATTTTGGGACAATAAAGAAATACACAGATCAAATGAACTTTCAGCCATTCCAAATCCAAAGTATGTTTCAGCCATATCGTCAAACACCATTTATGCCAAATTGTGTTATCCCTTCAATTTCTCAAAACCAGGTGAATGTTGCTGAGTTCCAAGCTATGCAGAGATTCATGCTTAGGCAATCAATGTTGTTTGGCTCTATGATGTCATATTACAAGGGCAAACATAACTAAACATAGTATTTATAGGGCAGAGAAAATTTTTGTTCTGTAGTCGTAATTAGGGTACAATATTGTAATATTATGTTTCAATTTTAAATAATTGAAGCATGACGGCTGTGTTTGTGATACAGTAGTACTGTATACGCAGAGTCAAACAGACAAACAGACAACCCAAAGAGGTAATAGGCCTATAAACTCATATTTAGTAAAACTAATAATTAGGTGTTCAATGTACATTATCCCCTTTTATTCCTTTTTAAATTTCTAAAATAAATCTAACTTTGGTATAAAAAAAACTGGATGGAATTTGTAATTAACTCAAAGCAGATTAAGTCATGATTATTTGGAAAATGAAGTTTTAATTCGCTTTTAATCTTTGTAAATATTTGAGAAAGCTAGATAGAAAATATAGTAACTTTCTAAAAACAAGAAAAAGAGAACTTTTGGGAATATTTAAAAAATAATTTCTTATAAAAACAGTGCTGCAATGCTGCAATTCAACATTAAACCTTGTTCTAGTCTTTTGAAGATATTATTTCAAAATAATTAAAATGAAATCTTGTACAACAACTATTATTTATTAGTAGGTAAGGGGTCCTTTTCAAATTTGAAACTTATCTGATGTCTTATAATTGTAAGGAATTACCGAAAGTACAAAATATGGTAATGTTCATTAGGATAGACCTACTTCCATGTGTTATGTCAACGAACTAAGAAAAAGTTTGTGTAAGTTTTTCCTACAAGGTCTATAATAATTGTACTAATGTTTTCATTTAATTTAATTAATGTAAAGGTTTAATGTTTCTCGTGTCTAAAAAATCGAAATATCGAAAATAACGGCAATGTTGAATACTAATAGAATTAATGAAAATTGTTTACAACACAGTTACGATGCATTGCAGTATAGCCTAAATTGTTTTTACTTCCAATTTGATCGATTTATTAAAACAACCGAAACCGCAAAAGAATGAATGGTTGTTAAATTCACATTATAATTTAGTAAAAATTAAGAGCTAGCCCTCCTCAAAAAGTGTTTTAGGCGGTTATTCACGAGAAGGGTGTTATAAGACGGTTGGTATTTTGATCTTCAAAAAATCTTTTAAATATCAAAAGACTTACCATACCCTACGTTAAGCGGTTGTCTGAGACAAGATATTTTTAACTTAATTCTAACTAATTTCGTTCCTTGAAAATAATTTATAGTATATAATATTATATATTTGATTGTATTTAATAAAGCGAATTTCGAATAAAAACGGTAGGCCTCGGTAGCCATGTATACTGGGTTAGACGCCGCAATACTGCACAGAATAGTGTACCCGTGTATTGTATTTTTAAAAAAGTATGCAGTCGTAAAAAAAATACGGGCTTCTCTTTAGTTGATCAAATTAAAGCAATAGACCAAATAAGAAAAACGAACTTACATCCTTGTATACCTATTATATTTAAAGGATAAAGTAAAATTTGATATAGTAATTTACATAAAAGGCCTACAATAGTTTTACTTTATTAATAATATTGTAAAATGTATTTAAAGATTTTAGGAATTTTATATTAGGCCTATGTCTGAATTTTATGTAAAAATGTGTTTTTTATATAATTCCCGACGCCAATATAATACATTGTGATCATATGATCTATGACCATCTTGAATCAACACCTTAAATCATCGAGTTATAATAATATAGTTTCTGGAACACAGGTGTCGATGTATGCCTTATTATTGATATTGTTTGCAGACTAGTTTGTGTTGATAATAGCAGCAGTCAAATTCATCGACTATATAAACTAGATAGAGCAATTACATAGCTCCCGTCTGAATCACAAACAATACTTTATTTACTTTTTTTGTTTGATCCTGATTAATTCGGTTGTCAAGTCTATTGTTGTTGGGTATTCAAGACGTCTTGTGTTTGGACTTTTTGTAAATTTACGGACGTTATATGTAATAACGATCGTTTACTTAGGATATTATATGGTCTTACGAGCACCTTGAAGTGGTCTGTATTTTATTGTCATATCAATAATAGTTATTGTAGTGATTGATGGTTTATTGAAGAGGGTGTTAGAGGTACAAAGGTGCTTAAATTATGCTGCGTGCATCGGTGGCAATCGATTTTCTATGAGTTGTCAAAGATTACTTTTATTTAAAAATTATACTACGTCTTAGTTCTATTGACTTAAGCTTAGACTAAATTTTGTAATAGAAATAAAGTTTAGATATTCAAAACAAATTATTAAAAAAAAACTCGGAATTGATGGAGTTTAATTTTCTCTTTTTAATATAATCAACGTAGTAGTCCATTCATTGTTAAGTTTGAGTGAAAAATAAAATGTTTGTAATAGGCCTTGTTGATATTCTTTCTGTTTTACTTTGCTTCTCACTGACAAATTTTGGCTTGTAGATGACTAAATCTAACATCAACATCAACATCATTTGTTTAGTTTACAAAGTGGAAAATAAAGGTTAATTTCTTTGTATTTGTTGTCTTGCAAATGGAACCATTATCAGAAACTTTAAAAGTTTACATTCAGAAACTGTCAGGTTTGCGGTTTTTAGAACCTTTTGGGTTCGCGAAGGGTCTATATAACACGTTTAGTGCAAATGCTGAACCTCTGCGAATGGTCCATTGAGAGCGGTTTGTTGCCTAGGTAGGTACAGAGATGTTACATGCTTTTAGTGTTCCTTTGAGAAGTCCTTGTAGCAGACATTGTCTTCCATTCATTCCCTTGAATCTCAAAGTAGAACACATATTTCGACAACCGTTGCTCTTCCATCCTGGCGACATGGCAAACCCATCTTAACTGTTGTCCCTTAGTCAGTATACACAGTTAGCATACCTTTATCTATTACTTTTAGTGATTAAACTCAATGGTAGAACTCAATTCGTTCTGGCGCAAAACAGGTCACTCGAAGTCACTGATTTTGAAATTAAATAGGCAGATGTATTTGGTGTTTCCGTCCGTTTTAAACAAAATTCTATCTGTATTTCGCAAATTTGGGAGATCATAATCTCTTCAAGAATCAACTAAACTCGTATAATGCCGTGGTAATTCATGCAGAAAGGGTTCCTTTGACTTTTTATAGACAATATACTGTACGATTCCAAATAACGTAAGTGCAATGGAGGTACCTATCCTCGTTGTGAGATCACAATCAATGCCTTCAATCAGTAATTACCAAAAGAGGACCTCTTCCTCATTTTCAAAGTTGTTAAAACGTGGTTCGTGAGTGTGTATGTGGGGGGGAGGAGGAGATGTGATATTTTCTAGATGAACGGAACCTTAGTTTTCTACATAGCCCCTGTAGCCTAAGAGCATTATAGGCTACTACGGATAATTTTTTGAGTGATATCAATATTAGGAATAGGACAGGAGCGCCTGGACGTGGGGGCGGGAGGGGGACATTCAGACAGTGACGGCGCCAGGAATTCTTCGACAACAGGGCAATACCCCCAACAGGACGGGCGCCCCGACGGGTAGGACAAGGTTGAGGTGGGCGTGTTCCCGGTTTTCATTTTGACAAGCAAAAAAGGTGATTTGCCACGTGCCTTTTTAGGCCGTTTGGTATTTGGGGCTGGACTGGACCTAAATATTACGAAACCTTAAATTTCTCCCCAATGGGGCTGGGGGAGGGTGGGCAAAGGGCCCCCACAGTCCCCGTACCGCTGCCACTGCATTGATTTACGCTGCCTATGCAGGGGTGCGCCAGGATGGAATGGAAGAGGTGGGCGGTCAGACTTGCGAGCGAAGCGAGCAGTTTATGCTGGGACCAGGGGCCGCGGAGAGTCCCCGTTCGGTACGACACAGCGTGTGGTGGACCTGGAATACTAGAAAGGAAGAGAGGCGACGTTTGAAATTTCAACCGAACATTTAGATATTAAACCTTTCCGAAATAGCACTCGATTACATTCGATGAGCTTTTCAAAGTGTCACAATTTAACACGATTCCATTTCAACGAGAAAAACACCCGAACCGAGGTGCGCATTTTTTGAATATGGACCTCAATATGCTCGGAAAGGTACACTATAAAATGTGGTTAATTAAAGTCCGAGCCCTAATTTAAAATGTGTACAGCTCTTCGGTTGCAGTTGGTTTTTGATAGTTCACCGCTTTTAACATGACACCTCTCAAGCCCGTAACCACGATTGTTTAAAGGATTCTTTCGGCAAGAGCTGATTCAGAAATGGGGGTGCACGGTGCAGGGGAACGTGGTTTATTAAAATGTTCGTAGTGCCTACCTCAGCCAAGACCATGGCGGCGCTGAGGTAGGCACTACGAACATTTCAGAATATTGTACTTCTAGATGCTCGAAAATTGCACTCTTACACATTAAAAATTATTAAACGTTACAATGAAACACAATTGATGTATTACTATGTCTTTATTTGAAGCCAAATGGGCCGAAATGAGAAAATGTTAAAATATTGCGCCTCTAGATGATAGAAAATGATTCGTTTCGTTATAAATGCATTTTGAAATTAAAAAAATAAACCTAAAACAAGACAAAAATCGTAACCTCGACTATTTTTCCTGTTTTTATTTTTATTTTTTTAATTTTATTTCGTGTCACATCCAACAGCAAGTTAACTCGCCACTTACAGGATGAGAACTACGCCATGCTTTCTAAACCAAGTCTCATTATGAGGCTTAGTGGCATTGTTACGTCGTGGGAACCAACCTACGTTCAGCCAGGTTTGAACCCAGGACCTTGGGATTGGAAGGCAAGCATCCTAACCACCAAGCTACAGCGCCATTTGTTAGTTTGTGTGTTTTTTTGTTTGTGAACAGCCTAAAGACATAGTTTTCATTCTTGGAAAACTTCCCACAATATTCCTGGACTAAAGATCTCGAAGTGGTTAAATTTAGAAAACCAAACAGTGTGCACAAACGAGCGTGACCAGACTGACAGAGAGACAGAGAGACAGACATTTTTAAAAGTGTTTATAGAGACGCTTTCCATGTCTAAATAGAAACTGTGTATTATTTCAGTGGAAAAAACAACTCCACTACAAATGATCAGATAGGAGTGGTTGGGTTGTAGGCGAGAATAATATGCCTAGGGCGGATCCAGGGCGAAGTGTGAAGAACAAATGAGGGTGATGGCTCGGCTCTCCACAGCCATGATCAGATCATTATTATAGCTCCATGATGAGATCTGGAATTGCAAAGTAAGACCAAAATTACAAGTGAAAATGATCCTAATTATTCGGCCAGAGACATACTGCTGGCACACAGAATAAACATATTATACTATTCTCAGGGTCAAGAAAGGTTATGTTTTGGATTTTTTATGAGCTAACAGATAGAACCAGAGTACTGTATATCAGCATGATCAGTAAGGTCTGTTTAGTATCTACTACATTTTTTGTCACTTAGGAGAGGGCAGTAGACACAAAATCATATAGATTAGAATCCAGAATTCATGTGGTAAGGCGGACCAGCTCCAAACCTAGGGAGGACCTAGATACGGGTGGTTCTGACATTGTTTGAAAATTTGAAGTAAATTATAATCCCCGCAGTCCTTGTGACCCCCACTTCTTTCTAGGCTGTGGAATCTGAAACAACTGCACATAAATTCACACCAAGAGCATCATCTGTTTCAGATACATTTTCGTAATTTGGTCATGGTGAAGTTAGATCTTTATTACAGGCATTTTAAATAAATTATGCGGTTATGACTAGCCTATTATATTTTTTTCTCATCAAAATTTTAGTGGGGGGGGGGGGCGGAATCAGCCCCTCTGGATGGGCCCCTACTATGGTGGTATTTTCGACTGTCTGGGTCTCAGACATTATCATTGTTTCACACTGAAGGGAATCCTAATTTCTTCTGAAGTGGGTTCTTGAGGCCCAAATCTTCATATTTATATGCTAATTAGATTTGTTTTCTACCTCTGAGCACCCTCCTAGATACATCACTGAACGGCTGGCTACCACGTACCTCATTGCCCTACCCAACAGATAATTAATAGACAATCTGAAGTACAGCAATAACGCTCAAAGATAAATTTAATCAAAAAACGAAGTAATATCCATTGTTTGTTCTCGTAATTACAATGTGTTTGATTAGTGATGTTTAAGTGGATATAAATTACTAATAAGAAGCATGTCAATTGGCGAGTTTAATATTCTTTTCCCTTCTTCCTAAATATCACAATATGGAGAATCAAAGTCATTTAATCGTTAGTTAAATATCCGTTAGAGTCACTGGGTTATATAGACACTGTGAAATGACAAGTGCATCGGCCAAGCATCGCTGTATGTTCAAAGTTTGTTGGACGTGACTTTCCTAGTAATTTAATGCTCTAGATGTAAATAGGTTTTCAATAAAAGTTGATTGATCAAACGGCCCAAGTCATGATCTAAGCATGGGCTTGGAATTGATGCTTTATTCTTCAAGAAAACAATGTTATAAAAAGGTTTATGTAAAGTCATTATTTATGTTCTTCTAGCCCTATCGCCATGGTTAAGTTACCTTTAATACATGAATGTTTGTGTATACAGCTTTGGGACCAATAAAAGCTCAACCTTATTAATGATTGGTTGGCTGCTTACTTGGTCCGATGCGTCGTACCTATTGGTTACTTGGTTGGTTCATGGAGGGTTGGTTGGGCAGTCAATCGGTGGGTTCATTCTGTAGTCAGTCCCTATTGCAAACAACTAAAACAATAATTTTATGTGATGTTTTTATTAAAACGTCGTTGTTCTTAGTGGACAAGGTATGCGGCCAGATATTGTAACAAATAACCATAATCTCTAAAACGGGATAAAGAATTTCATTTCTATATGAAAAGTTAAAACTTCGTGAATATAAAAGTTAGAGTAGGCACATTAAAAAATATACCACCTTTTGCGCCGCAACACTACAATGCAAAAAGTATATAAAAGATATAAATCTGAAAGCTAGTATTAAACCGCTAATTTCATTTTTTTGGTTGATATTTGTTGCCATTTTTAAGTAACGATACCATTTTAAATTTATAATTAAAGTTGAAAAATAATCCCCCATTTATAGCAATTTATGTTGAACATGTATATAATTATTAATTTATTTTATATCCTCACTTTATTTCGTCACTATCTTCTAAATATCTTATTCTTTTCTTCTATTTACTATCTTAGACCTATAGATATGAATTTTTCTCAAGTGCGATATCATAAGACATGTGGATTAAGTTTCCAAAGTAGGCCTACCAAACAAAATTAAAAAGTTTCTATTCCTTGATGATTGATGACAAATTGTGGATTAACTATGGTAATAATTGATTACGAATTTAATTGAACAATAAAGAAGGAATTAAATACTTGATCGATTTCACAGACGTGCCATATTTAACAATAATGTTTGACTAACAAAAACAAGGGTTATTATAGAATTTCGCCCAGTGCTGTGTGCGCTGCAATCAAAGTCTATGTTACAAAGTGGATTGATAGTGTTAGTCTATTTACAAATCACTTAGTTAATAACAGAGCAATGAAATAGATACACAGATTTTAATGTTGAGATATCGTGTTTGTTTCTTTCAAATGACTCTAACAATTTGATATAACTAGTAATTACAAATTGTAAGTGAATGCTGCGAAGCAAATCCTAGAAAATGCCCCCGGACTCCCCTAAAAAAATCACCTTCTACCTTCCCGTATCGTACCGTATGCGTGGGTTCCGGGGCCCGAATAAACATGTTTCTGTAGATGCTCTCTGATGCACTCATAGTCTTACAAATATAAAAATGGACAACATAAATAGGCCTAAATATTCCGAAACAGAAGATTATATTTGCAAAAGAAAAATATATATCGTCTGTATTTCGAAACTGAGAATACATGTTTTTTTGTCTTTTACAAATACCATGGGAGAATGTTTGAGTTTTTTAATCAGTATGATATGGATTATATTGATATTATCTGATGTGTAAAATACAGCACGTACTAATTGTTTTGTGTATCAAATTCTTCCGTCTCAGACGGACCACGAGAAGAAGTGTGGGTTCTTCCCAAACGGATTAGCATTACATTAATGGTACTAAAAAATGGTTACAGTAATTTGATTAAAATAATCTACTGTATAATTATATTAATAAGACGCAATGTGACACATTGGGATATTAAACAGACAATAGAAAGTAAAGTTTAAAAACGAATATACGACGCAACACTTCAAATAGAGTTTTAAATCTTCATGTATAATTAATTGCACACAATTCTGTTCACCATAAATAATTCTGTTCCATAAATATAATTATAAATATTTTATTTGTATAAAAATATGATTTGTTGTTGTGACGTAAACATTGCACTATGGTAGTCAAATTTCAGATATATCACGGTTGATTCTATAGTACACAAACTCTTAAACAATATTGATAACTCTCCATTATTTCAGCCTAGTTCAAGATTTGTAATCAATTCCACATATTTTCTCATTGTGATAATATGAAATTTAGGATAGTTATTCATAATTCAGTTTTTATAATTTCAAGATTGGTACCGGTATTCAATTCAAGTTTCATTTTCGTCTATATACAGTTTGCTGATAGAAATTGCCAATCGTTAATTTATTATTATCTTAGTATATTTCCAGATAGGAGTTCAACTCTTCCTTTCACGATACACAGTTTCTAGATGACAACTTCTCAATTATTATCCATTATTCAGTTTCCAATAAATCAGTCTATTCCAATCTCCTGTTTTCCCCATACACAGTCTGTCGATCATTTCAGTCTGTTTCAAGATTTGTATTCACACCGCCAGTCTCTCAATTCTCCGATTTTCATGGAGATTTTTGCAATAAATCAGCTTCCAAAATAGCAGTAACTTGTACAACATTAGTTTTAGGTTATCGTTTCGCACACACATACACCTATACGAATCAATGACTTTAGAATCGTTATTTTAAGGAAGGTAGCAATGAAGGTAATTGGTATTTTTGTTTTAGTCTCAATAAGTAAAATTCATAAACACAGGCAGAAGTTGAATAATAAGATGTACTTTTCAAATGTTGCTTTCATTTTCATAATTACATAGACGAGCTGTCCAATGTCCATGTATAGTTGCAAATTAATGTGAGAAAATATACTGTAATAAGCTAACTCTTCAAATAGGCCTACAGATTTTTAGTGCAATAGCTAAATTCACATTCCTCAGTAAGCTAGTAAAGGATGTTTTCTTAAAATGTATAGTTTGTTATATTTGTAATTATTAATTATCTTTTTATATCATTCTGTATATTTATTATCAGCAGGCAAGGCAGGTAAACATACATTTCTTTTCATCTTTTCTCTCATGAAGACAACAATGAGGTAATATATATTGACATTATTAAATAATGTGAAAAGATGTTATATATAGTACACCATGTGCAGGATTTTAATAAATGGTAGTTGGTGGCATTTCTTGAATGTTAGCCATAATAAATATTGTAAGCATTTCAGACGCTAAAACCAATCACGTATACCAACGACCAATATGTTGTTTTCCTGGTTTATCAGCTAACTTTATTGCTACTACAAGATGGTAAAGACAATTAGTTGAAGATGGTAATCACTGTGGTGTGGTGACACAAATGAGACATGCCCACAACGATGTCTTAGATAAACAGTCAAAGTTCCAAGTATTTAAAACCTGAGAAGTTAAGCACTTTAGAAGCAGGAATTGGTCACATTTGGAAAGCAAATAAAGGATGATGTTAAAAGAAAAATAGGGTTCATCTTAACATGTTCGCTGCATGTCAGTTGTTAGCATGGAAATCTTGCTATTTAGTACAATTTGTTGTAGGCCTATCTGTAGTTACATGAATCACCTTTGTTGGATAGGATACCTGTACTACTATAATAGGTAAACCTAATAGGTTACCAGGTTATATAGGTAACTGATTCTAGTTCACAATGAAGTACAGACAGGATCTAATTGGCCATCAGAAAGCTAGCCTCAAATTATCACCATAAACCTTAATGACATGGCCAGTTAGATTCCTGCAGCAATAGCTCAACAAGTAGAAACTGGTAATGGTGGACAAATTAATCGTAATCTCAAGTACAATTGCTATAATTGTCAACTGATAACTAGAGTACTATGTAGCAAAGATAATGTGGTCTAACAATTGATCAGTAATAGCACAGTTGATGTTGACCCAATAGCCATTAAGCCAAAAGGTCACACAAGTGATGTTGCTACAACTGACAGTAGGCCACAAGGTAGTACAGATGGTGTTGCCTCAATCAAACATTGGAAATAGACCACAATTAGCAATAGGCTACAATGAAGCACAGATGATGTTGCACAGATTGACAATAGGCCACAATGTAGCAAAGACACTACACTACAAGGTAACAAAGGTGATGCTATCACAATTGATAATAGGCTTCAATGTAACACAGGTGATGTTGCACTGATTGACACCACATTACAAGGTAACACAGGTGATGCCATCACAATGGATAATAGGCTTCAATGTAACACAGGTGATGTTGCACCAATTGAAAATATGCTACAGTGTAAGACACGTGATGTTGAACCAATTGACAACAGACCACAATGTAATACAAGTGACGTTGTCACAATTGATAATAGGCTGCAATGTAATACAGATGAGTTGCCACAATTAACAATAGACTACAAGGTAAGACATGTAATGTTGAACAAATTGACAATAGACAACAATGTAGTACAGACGATGTTGCCCCAATTGACACTACACTACAAGGTAACACAGGTGACGTTGAATCAACTGACAATAGACCACAATGTAGCACAGGTGATGTTGCCCCAATTGACAATATGCTATAAGGTAACACAGGTGATGTTGAGCCAATTGAAGATAGACAACAATGTAGTACAGATGATGTTTCCCCAGTTGACAAAGGTCGCAAGTTAACACATGTGATGTTGTCACAACTGGCAATAGTTTACAAAGATGATGCTGAACCAATTACCAAAAAACACAAGGTAGCACAGATGTTGCCCCAGTTGACAACAGGACATAATGTACCACAGGTGATACTGTCCCAGTTGATAATAAGATAGGACAGATTACAGCATAATACAGGGTACCACATATGATGTCTCAATTGACAAGCATAACACAAGGTAGTACATAATGATGTTGCCTCGATTGATAATTGGTAGGCCTAGTATGGGAATTAGCAAATAACACAATCTACTGTTTCACAAACAACTTCAAAATTCCAGCGAACATGTTAAGATGCGAGTTGAAAAGAAATGCTTGTTTTGTCATAGAATAAAAGGTTTACAGTAGATGAAAGGGTAAAGAGAATAAAAACCACAGATGTCAAATGATTGTAGAGTATAATATGATGACCTATTAGCAGATTCATTGTTGCCTTACAATGATGTTTAAAATTATTAAAGATAACATTTTAATATTAATTACAATAATTAATTAAAAATATAGAAAATACCTGCCTGGCAAAAATGACAAAACATTAGACAAAGTTAGGCCTACACATTTTTTGTGTGAAATTAAGAGTTAAATGCAATTATGTTTTCTTTTTGTTTAAAATATTGCGCATAATATATGTATTGCCTATAAATAATTTTCAATCTGAGACAATGGAAACTAGCCGATACCAAATAAACCTGTTATAAATATTAATTACTGTAGTAGAAACGATTTTTAAAAGATACATTTACTACCTGGAATAATCATTATATTACTTTGAGACTTTTTTTTAAAATTTAACAATAACAATTCTGTATTGAAATTTCTTTCCTTTTAAAAATTGAATTGTAATTGACTTGATTCCTTTTTATAAAATCCATCATCAGAAATGTGAAAATTGAAATTTTGTTGTTTTGAATAAACAATATGAATACTTGATAATACATACCATAATGGTGTTTAGAATTTAATGTGCGTTAGATACCTATTGCAATTTATACATCCTCCTTCGGAAGGCTCCCCTAGATCTTGAAGAGTCTGATGAAGGGGCTGATGGTTGTTTTGATGAACCAGGTGTTTTTGGTAGAGCTGGTGTCCTTGGTGGAGCTGGTGACCTTGGTGGAGCTGTTGTTTTGGGTGGAGCTAGTATTCTTGGTGGAGCTGGTGTTTTTGGTGGAACTGGTGTTTTGGGTGGAGCTGTTATTCTTGGTGGAACTGGTGTCCTTGGTCGAACTGGTGTTTTTGGTGGAACTGGTATTTTTGGTGGAACTGGTGTTTTTGGTGGAGCTGGGGTTTTTGGTGAGCTGGTGTTTTTGGCCGAGCTGGTGTTTTTGGTGGAGCTGGTGTTTTTGGTCGAGCTGGATATCTTGGTGGCATTGGTGTGTATCTGCCTTCCCCAGTTATTCTGGATGGTCTAAACCTCCTTCGGAATGTTGGTTGTGTTTGGTTGGATGTTGTTGAAGGGTTTGGTTGAGTTCCTTCAAGGTCCTCAGAAGACCTACGCCTGTAGGCGGCTACATGTTCCTTGTTTCTTTTGATGGCTGGCAGGGTAGGAGGTGGTGACCTTCTTTTTACCACAATCTCCGTCAACATATTGTCACTTCCTTCCCGAAATGTTAAGCCATAGAACTTGCAGCTGTCTTCTGTGTCATTTCTTTCCTTTCTCTGAACAGTTGGTAGTCGCCTGTCATTATAACGTGCTCGGTTCAACTTACGTTCAGTACCACATTTTGGACCAGTTGGTGGTTTTGGTTCCTAATAATGGTTAATTAAATTTATATTTAGATGCATTTTTTAATTGGTGAGTAAATTTCTCTCCTCGCCCACCCATTTATAAATTTATTTTCTATTATATAGAACCCTTATGATTAATTGGATTAATACTAACAGGAGCGGTCGCAGCATAAATTTAAGGGTGTTGCCCAAGATTAAAAATCCTATGGCTGGGGGCAGACATTATCCCCCTGCTTGGGTTCAGGTCAAGTGACAGCCCCCTTGTTAGGATCGAGGGGGTAAAATGCGGCATTTAACCAAATTTCACACAATTTAAAATGTGTAAAACCAATTATCCGATGAATATTCATCAATAGCCGTTGAGATATTATTTTGAAACAATTATAATAATAGCAATGTGACTCAAAACGGGTATTTAATATAGGTAAATTGAACATCCAATAAAATTCTTCTTTTGTAGAGGTATGTTCGTTTTTTCGGTGGGTCCGGCTCTATTACGTTTAATGTATAATTTCTGATAATAGTCTTATTGACTAATAGTTGCAGGTATGCCGTTAATATAATTATTCTAGGCTAGGCCCCGAAATGTCAATATTATATAGGCCTACGATGAAATGGGATACTACTATGCTGTATTCATCTCGGATATTGCATTTTATGATAAGAAAATTATGAAATTAAGGTGTTGCCCGGGCAACTAGGGCAACACCCCTGTGTCCGCCACTGCCTAATACTAATATTTGTAGTTAATCTGTAGCTTGGTGGTGTTTAAGAAATCTTGGTTTATATTAGACAGTCCTGTCAATACATTTTTATTAAAATAAGCAACATAAAACATTTATTATACTGATAAACCATAATAACATTAACATTTTTCTTATATAATAAATTGTATGTGGAATTGATTGATTTGAAAGTCGATTGATTGCATAGTTGACTGGCTGATTGACAGATTTTTAATTTCATGTTAATAAGTTGACAAACCTATGAAAACATTCATTAATATGATGTACGGTAGTTGTCATTTTGTCTGTTGTTAGTAGGCCTAGTAGAAGTGTTGGTGTTGTTAATTTCAGGAAGGAGAATGCTTTTGAAAACATTCATAGGCCTAATTGTCATTTCGTCTCTTACCATTCTGTTGTTAGTAGTAGAAGTGTTGGTGTTGTTAATTTCAGGAAGGAGAAGACTGAATGCCTTTGCAAGTTCTTTTTCTTTGTTGGATCGTTCCATTTTGTTGTGTACAGTATTACTATTGTTAGTTTAGTTTTCTGAAAAATAAAATAATCACAACACAAATAAAAATTGTTTACTTACTTCCTTGATACTTGATATTAGTGGGAAAGGTTTAGGCCTCTCTGGCCTTTAAATTCCCACTTCGATTTAGTCGTGATTTAAAGCAGTTCACTGAGGGTGCAGACACCACTTCATTAGGAAGGGAATTCCAAATAGTGAATATTCTCTGAGTGAAAAAGTCTACTCTGCATTTAAGGGATCTAATAAGTTGTTTTTTAAACAATTTACTTGAATGCCCTCTTGTTCTGGTACTTGTGTTTCTTTCAAAGAATTGATCTGGATTTACTTTTTCAAAATTATTTATAATTGTTAAACATTTCTATGAGATCTCCTCTAATTCTTCTCTTGGCTAAATGGTAACAAATTAAGAATTTCCAACCATTCACTGTATTTTAAGGCACTCAATTTTGGAACTATTTTAGTAGCTGTTCTTTGGATTTTTTCTTCTGTTTTGATATCTTTTTTTCAAACCAGGATTCCATCCTTGGATACAGTATTTAAGATGTGGTCGAACATAGGATTTCAGTGGCGGTCGCAGAATAAATTTAAGGGGGTTGCCCAGAGTCAAAGTAGATAGGGTTCAATGAGTAATATGCGCATACAAATTATTCTCTGCTTACCCCAGAAATTTCAATGATTGATATAGGATGAAATTGACATTTAGTATAACAATGCTGTACTACATTCGGATTGTGTATGTTATTACAAGAAAACTATGAAATTAAGGGTGTTGCCCGGGCAACTAGGGCAACACCCCTGCGTCCGCCACTGGATTTATATATAAGACTTCTGGTAATCCTGATATTGAAATATAAGCATAGCCTAGATACTATTGCGGAAAGGCATTTATTTTCAGTGTGGCATGTCTTTTTCCTTCGACCGCGTGCATTTTTAAATGACCACCTATACTATAGGCCTAGGCTAGGCCTCCTACTAGACTACTAGGCCTAGCCTAGGCTAGACTAATGCTTCAATTAAACATTAGGCTAGGCCTAGGCTAGTACAGATTAAATAGAGTGTAATGCCAAGGCTCGTGTCAGTGAATATTATTTCACTATTTCACCTAGCCTATGCTTTAGACCTAGGCCTACTGTTCCTCAATTCTTGGTCGTCAACCACGTTTACTGAAACTTCCCACAATGTCACCACCACTACCTAGGTACCCATATAGCCTAATACAGTCCCACTCGACGAAGAAGGACCCTACCTCGGCATAGGTTGTCTTTTTAGTACTGGACTGGTAGGGCCTAATGTTTACAAGAATGTCTAGACCTATTACCTTGAGTTACCTTGAGATTGAGGCTAAAGCTTAAGCTTATTCGCCCCTCTGACTGATTCTATGGTTTTGGTGATGATTTTTCCAGTGCTCTTCCAAACGTGATTTAAATTGATTAAGAGTATTGGACGAAACTACTATTTCTGGCAAGTTGTTCCAATCATTTATAACTCTAACCTTGAAATTATTTTTTCCATTTTTGTTCTAAATCTTGATTTCACCAAGTTAAAAGAATGTCCTCTAGTTCTACACAATGGGGAAAACTCAAAAAAAGAATCTAGGTCTAATCGATCCAAACCTCTA
This sequence comes from Nesometra sesokonis, assembly GCA_025631205.1. Taxonomy (NCBI): domain Eukaryota; kingdom Metazoa; phylum Echinodermata; class Crinoidea; order Comatulida; family Antedonidae; genus Nesometra; species Nesometra sesokonis. Next base: position 22,818 of record JAOTQE010005358.1, read on the forward strand.
ATAATTTAGAAAACCTGAATTAGAGATGCTCTCTTTCTTCTAAAAATTAGTGAAGGAAGTTTTACCTCTAAATTCAGGAATACAACGTGTAGCCTTCCTCTGAACTTTTTCTAATCGATCAGCGTCCTCATAGAATTTTG
>JAOTQE010005359.1:0-11245 GCA_025631205.1 Nesometra sesokonis
GTAACACAGAAACTTTAATATTTCGATATTCAATCACGGAAATATGTTTTATTTATGATTTTATTTCTCATTTAGTTAAAAAAATTAAAAAAAAAAAAGTAAAATAAAAAAAATAAAAAAAAACGCGACTGTGATTTTGCGATTTTTAGGGTCGGTCAGTAAAGGGCAATACAACAATTTTTTTTTTTTGGCCTTATGAAAGGTGACAGACCAGCATCTTGATCTCTGATGATGAACACCAAAACTGATAATTATTTTACAATGGTTTTTAATCACTGTATATTCTGGATTGCCATACCATATTTCTTTTCTCTGGTTTTATTATAATATTATTATTAATAATTTATGAACACCCAAGTACAATAATTAACAATCTAAAATATAATTAACGACTATAAAATCAATATAATAAAATAATTACAATTAACCAATAAAATGATGTTTACTGTATCCACTATACTGTACTATCTTTAAAAGTTTCAATCAATGTAACCATTCAAATTTTAGTGTTATGTCAGGGCAACCTATCATCACCATTAGAGAGATTTATTTCATCAGTTCTATCTTATGTCTGGCATTAATCACACCATCCGAAAATCACAAGGCTTAATGTATCGTAAACAAGGTGTTTTACAGTAAAATTCCTAAAAACCAAAACCTCAACATCTGTTTTGTTTGTTTTTTTAACAGTTTTGTTTAGACAGAGTCTTGTTTTTCTATGTATATGTTGTTTGCATGATTTTGAGACTAAACAATGTCTGTTTAGTAAGAAATTAGCCATATTGTACCCAATGATGACGCATGCAGAACAGCATTTTCCAAATTGCAAAGCTGGTGATAAAACATTTCCCAAAATGGATGCCCACTATGTTGATTTTGTTTAGTAGGTTATACTTTAGTAAAATGTCTGCTATTGGTCTATGAAATGAGATCCCAACCAATGTCATTAATGACAAGGATTGTCCGTTTTTCATTTTTATAGTGCATATATCACATGAACGTGGGAGCAGTTGGCGCAGCGGTTGTGGTCTAGAATCCCAATCGAGAGGTCGGTGGTTCGAGACTCACTCACGCCAGTTGCTTGTGCACCTGAGCAACACACTTACTCACATTGGTTCAGTCTACCCAGCTGTACGATGGGTACCGGCAAATTTCTGGGAAGTAACCTGCGATGTACTAGCATCCCATCCAGGGTGAGTATCATACTCATAGCTTTACGCTACAGAAACTGGAAATTAACTCCAGTCCTATGAGCATTCAGGCTTGGACAATGGATTTACTATCACATGAACACGCATGAAATTGGTGGAATGAAATATATAAAAATGCAGTACTCTTTGTAATCGCAAAATCCCATCCCATTACGACATAATACACTAGATCAGAAACAAGGCATCATACAAAGAAGAACATTGAGAAACTGAAGACTGCACATGAAATGAAATGGCAAATGATGAACATATAAAGTATGACAAGATACTAACCTCAAAAATTAAGAATAACAAGGCTCAATAACCTAATGGAAGAAGTTTTTCAAAAGAGATATCAGGCCCATACAGAGTGGGTGTTAATGGGTACGTACACACCTCCAAATGAATAACGAGACACTTTTGTCACCAGGTTACTAAAAAGAACTGCACAAACACTATAAATTTCCCAGAAATTTATGAAAACCGGAAAACCATGCATAATTGGAATGTTTTCTTCTGTCAAATTTACATACTCGAGTGTAGTTGCTACAAGGAAAGTTAACCTCATCCCTTATCTCCACGTTCCCATCCTAGGTATGGCATAATTAGAGAACTCTATGTAGAGGTTAACAAGACCTCACCTATCAGAATCTAAATCATGCTAGAAATGAAAGAGAAGCTAATTTAACGTTTTGAGCACACAAGCACACACCCAAACATTGCCACACACAGAGTCCATTTCCTAATCCCCTTTAAAACTTTGTTCAGCAAAAACAAAAGCTATTGAGCAATTTCACTATTGAATTTAATTGCCTTGGAGTTTACATGGAATCATTAAAACTGAAAACATCATTGAAATCTGAGAGTAAATTAAGTTCCTTTCATCACTATAAAAATATCAATTATAATTTCCAGTCATAAATGAGGATTTGTTGTCCTCGTATACTTATCATAGCCACAACCATACTGAACATGTTAAGCAAAGGTGGGTGTGGGCTATTTCATGAATTTAACATTAATGGATCACGTATACAACATTCACTATTATAAATGATAAGGCGATTTGACACGTGTTCCTGAGCATTGTCTAGTTATTTAATAGATTTAATTTGACGACATTGGATCATCTTGAGATAACAAAATCATTAGCAAACAATTGTTATCTCTATAAACTTCAGATTCATCTTTACAAAGGCTTTGATTAACACACGCTTACTTTTTACTGGACTGGGAATTTACTGTAAACAGATAATAGGTTTGGTCTGAAAACAGGCAATAAATTTCATTGACCTGTTCAGAATGAAAAAAAAAGATACAAGCTAACAAAATAATAATAAGCATGGCAATCGTTTAGATACATATTCCTGTCAAGTTTCATCAAGACCTTTTTATTTAAATTGAAGGTTTTTCAGAATTGTCCATGAAGAACAAACCGAATGAGATGAGAACATGAGCAATGCTAAGCCACAACCATAAAACTTAACATTCTATTACTTGGACACGTTACCACTGTCTCAACTCGTAGCTGATTTCCAAACAGACCAATTTAGAACCATTCAGTAATATAAAGTTTACCAGGTGCTCTGTTTAGGCTAAGTACAAAAAAAGGAGTTTCTCGTCCTAATTTTTTTTAGGAGGAGGATGAGGAAAGTTTTTTTTTTTAAACCAAAAATAAACTTTAAAAGTAGGGAGGACAAAAACCTTTTTTAATATTTTAATTTTAGTAGTTAAGTTTTGTAGTTTAAAAATCATGCTACATCAAATGAAATGGAAACAAATCTATGTTTAAATGTAATTAATATTTATTAAAAAAACAAACAAAACATCAATTTTTAGGGACGGATAATCAATATATAAAAGCTTACTAAAAGTAATGCGGCCCAACACGATTTAGGCATGTGATACTGAGTGCAACACATTTATTGTGATTTTTTCCAATTAACCGTGTGGTACCGTACTGCTTATTTTTACAGAAGATATGCTAATTGAAACTGGCGGTCCACTTCACAGTAGGCTTCTATTGATAATACATTATTCCTATCGGACCGCCGATATTAAAAAGAAATGTAGCTGCTGAAGTAGTTTGTCATTCTGAAGCGAGATTTCCATGCAATTTGATTGTCACGACAATCTTCCCGTAGCTTCCGTACAGTAAACAATCCAAACGATAAAATACGTGTTAATTTTTTTTATTGAAAAATTTATATATTTATTAAAAAAAAAAAACAGAAGAGGCCTAAAAATAGCATGAGGGCGGGGACGAGAAACTACTTATTTTTTTTACTTGGCCTTATATTGGATTTTGTGAAACTAATGTGGTTAGTTTTCTTTAGTGAAAGAAGTTCAGTTACAATTGTGGCTTTAGACTCTGTGAAGTGCAAGATCTCGCAGGATAAACACAGTAGCATATTATTCTGGTGAACAATTCATCCTAAACTTTATTTTAAGACCTACCACTCTCCCTAACTTCAATTACTCCAATCTGTAAATAAGCAGTTTAAAATTCTATTTCAATATGTTAAACCCCACCCTTATATATTTGCCATTCAAATTTACCTCATCATGTTTGTGGTTATAGCCCTGCCTGAGACACATTTTGCCATCTACTATTTTTATTGTCTAAAGTGCTTTCCACTTATAAATAAAACAATTAACATTATTAATAATAACAACACCAGATGGCATTGCAGGTTTTGATACTGCATCATGTATTAATAAAATCCAGATGGAATCTTTAATATAAGTATTAATAAATAAATGCAAATTTAGTGTAGTGTTCTGAAAATGTGAACATTAGCAATGAACAATATTTATTAAACGCAGTTGAAGGTCCATAACTGGTGCTTAGATGAGCTTAGTGTATTGTTCTTTGAAATTCACTTCAGCACATTCATGTCTTGCTGTTAAACATCTATTGATTTTACCAACAGTATCTCACACATACAACAATTGAACCTCTGAGTGCGTACACTTCAAGTAACCACCAATACCGGCCATTCAAGCCTATTTGTTCTTCCTACCTAATCTGTGCATTTGGTACCTCCTGTATGCAGACACCTCCTGTCGGCAGCTGCAGATGATTTTCTAATTAAAGTTTTTATTTTTTGTATAATTTACCTCCCTTATATGACCACCTGACAGTTTTCAAGAATTATTGGACAATAAATACAAATTTCTATAAAATATTCTTATACTGTAATAGCTGAAAATCATATTACTGAATCAACTGATCTTAAAATAATAACTTTTATTAAAATATAAATTACAGTGTCTAGAAAATTGAGAGGCCCTTTGCACTGAAAAGGTCACAAAATGTCAAAAATAAGTATGTATGTGTAAATTTAAAAAATGTGAACTCTATCAGCTAAACCTCGCATAATCAGCAACTTCCGTTTAGCGGACTCTTTATCCAGACCTGAGGGTGTTCCCTTACAGGAGGTTCAGCTATAGATCAATAAAAATCGTTTTCCATGTCTAATAGTCACTCTTTTAGAACTGTACATTACAGCTACAAACACAAACTCAATGCTTCTTTAGCTGGTAGGTGCATTTGTAATGTAGCCGGGTTAGTTCTGTAATGGCCTGCTATGCTGCAAAACTCATAATATGGTACAAAAATACTGTATTAAAATACAGTATCAAAATCTAGTTTCCCGTTTTTGCTGAAACTACTTCTTGGGTGGGTCAACTAAAAAGTCTCCTTTGCATTACCCAAACTTCCTTTCGCTAGGCAGGAGTTTGAATGACCTGTGTGAGTAGTGTATATGCAGTCCTTTTGTTGTGTGTGTCCGACATGTTAAACATGGTTTGTGTAATAGATGTTTCAATTTTCATTTCATTTATATGGGCTTCATTTAAAAGTGATAACAAAGTAGTTTTATTTAGAGTGTAATTTTCTTTTTATCTAAGCCAAAAAAATATATAAAGTAATTTTACATCTCACGCATTACATCTCACTGGAAATACTGTAGTATGGCCTTTCATTAGGAAAAAAGGCAGAGACGAAGGCGATGTTTGTTAGTGTCACTAACTGCTGTTGTTGGCGGAACATCGACAGGACCTGAGGCGATCAGGGCCGGCGGAAGCAGTAAAGTGGTCAGGCAAAGTTGCAGAGTCCACATATTATGATACATTTTTTAAAGTTTTTTTTTCATTTGTCAAAGTGGTCTGGCAAACGCCTAGCTAGCGAAACTGTTTCCGCCGGCCTTGGTGATGGATCAAATGAGGGCCAGCTACACCCAAAAAATCCATTTAATAACTCACAATGGGGGACAGGTTCCTCTGTTTCTCACTGATTTTTTTTCGACTAATTTTTATTCTTTGCGATGCTGTATTGCCTCCACAGGTCTTAAAACTTGCTGTTGATCTAGTTTTCAGACAAGTCCACCCCAAATTCTTCATAAAAAATACTGTGTTTTTAATGGCGGTTGAAATGGGGTGAAAAAGTACATCTGCTACAAAATATCCACAAAATGTGTGGGTAAACATAGGGTACTTTAAATATTAAAATATATATTTTTGTGGACCAATTTCTTTTTCTTAAAAAATATGGTATTTTTTGGCAGCAGAAACAGGTATTAAGTAGCCATATATTGGATATAGCATACATTGTCACCTGTATCTCAAACCACAATAGAGATTTCTTATTGATAGGTTCAAATGGAGTTCACAAGTTCTATAGCATTAATAATGGTTATTGATGTATTATCTCCTTCTAGGCCTCTATAGAATAACTCCACAAAGAATATATATTAAAAGATTTATATAGTAGAGGACAAACTAGACACAACTTTCAAAAATAAATTATATGGCCTCGGAACAGTTTATATCTTATCTTAACTTATATGTGGGTCTAAATCATACTGTAGCAGTGTAAATATTGACAGATAAAATGACAGCTATTACATATGTACACAACAGCTGGCCTGTACTAACCTGGGAATTCTAAATCACAATATGTTTAGTATATTACTTAATTGTAATTCACAAATACCATTTATATTTTACAAGTCAACAGTGAGTACAGAGGAAAGGAAAAAAATCTTGTAATACTACAAATATACTGTAGGCCCACACTGAGTTTATGTTTCAAATATGATGTAACCCTCATCATTATGCCAGATCTGAGTAGAAAACTGTGGCAAAGATAGCCATATTTATAGATATATCATCATTCTGTAAGTACATGGACAATTCAAAACCATGATACTATGATTAAAAACTGTTTATTTAAGGTTATCTTAGTTCATTGGAAGTCATCAGTAAATATATCAGTAGTTGGTAGTTTTTGATCCCAACAATATCAAATAATGTATACCTGAGTCAAACATCATTGTTTAGTAAGCTTACTGCTTTATGCTTATGACATGTACAACTGATGTCCCACTGAGGGCCAGTAGGCACAAACATCCATATAAATAACTGGTTTTTAACCTACAAAGTATTTATCCTGTTCAATCTAAAACTAGTAATTACAATTTGTATGTGAAATGCTGCGAAGAAAATCTTAGGACATACAAAGGTTCTTTAAAAAAATTATTTTTTCAAGTCCAGTAAAAAGAGCAATAAATTTAATGGGATAGGATAGACTTACCTAGGCCTACGCTTACCTAGGATAGGTACTATTTGGTTTTTAGGTTACAATGCTAGAGCGTGACTAGGCCAGAAATCCGGACGCAGGCTGGTATAGGCTTCATAGACATCGTAAAGCCTATGAAATTTACCGCATGGTGATGCTATGCTAACTTTGTTGAACTTTTTCATTTGTCTGAATGAATGGAATAATTACTTTATAAATGATCATTGCAGCAATTTACTTGGGGTTGGGTTGATAGCAGATGTGTAGGTTGGGGACGAGTTGAACTAGGAATGAGTTGACTTGGGACAAGTTTGCATTGTTAATAACATTAGCAATGCAACCTCAATTATGGTTTATGTGGAAAAACCACATATAAAAACACAAGTGTGATGGTTGAAATGTATATAAAATAAAAGAACAGGCTGTCGAATTTAATTGTTTTGAAATTTGTTTGGAATATTTATTAAGTTTTAAAACATACATTGATACATTTTTCTTGGAATCTATGAAATATAAAACATTACATTGATGGTTAGAATTATAAAATTATCATCTGTTTTTTGACCAAATGTCCAGTGAAATCTATATTTGGCAGCTACCATATTTCCCTGATTATCTTGTATCATGTATGGTTTGGGAACTTTTATTATGTATTTCTGTGTAACTATGGCAAATTGAAATGAGTGTGAGTGAAAATGAATTTTTAAGTTCTGCATAAACTGTCCTCAGCCACCTAGTGATAATTTTACATGTCTTCATCTTCAACAAACATAATTACAGCACCATACAGGGCAAAACACGTTCATAACAAAAGAGGGCGGCATTTATAAAGCACATGAAAAGCTATGTGTGGCTGAGCCAAGCCAAAGAAAGCATAAGTCTTAAAGCCAGTTTTCCACATAAGTAAAAAAAAAGACAAATGTTTCAATTTGTCTTTTATTTCAAAAAGATATAGTTTAAATATTAAACATTCATACTACATTAACATTTTTCAGACATATGATAAAAAAATGTTTAAAAAAATGCAATTGAGGCAAGGCATGGCAAAACCACCAAGTTGTCGCACAGGAAGTTATTGACAAATAAGCAAATAAACAACAGGAAATCTAAGTATTTTGCTCTATAACTTTGGTTATAGATATCCGATTTTGACAATTGACCCTTCATTTTGAAGCTTATAAAATGCTGAAAATGGTTGCAATATTAACTCATTTTTTTCATTTTGCGACAACTTGGTGGTTTTGCCATGCCTTGTCCCAATTTAAAATGACCCTGCTTAGTCACAAACAATTTTCAAATGGAGTTTTCTAAAAACTTACATTCTAATGTTTGAAATTTCATTGTTCATAACTTTACAAGGAAACAATGAATAAAACTGAATTTGTTTGCATGCTGATGGTAATACTGTGGGTTTTCAGAATTTATAAATATCTCAATTTTCAACTTTCGACTTATCACTCATTTGGATCATATCTGCCACCAATGTACATTATATAGGGCATGCATCTTGATATCCTGGCTTGTATACAGGATACAAGGTCAAAACTAAATAATAACAGAGCTCTCAAGTCTCCAGGATTGTCCTGGAACATCGAGGAATTTTGGATCATCTCTCAGGCTCCAGGAATTATCAAATTTTCTACCTGAATTCTCCAGGTTTTGTAAAAGTTCACAATCAGAGCATAAATTGGCCTATTTATTTCAAAATCTTGGTCGAAAGTAAGCAACTATGTGGCATATTTATTTCAAAATCTTGGTCGAAATTAAGCAACTATGAAGTTTAGTAATGTTTTGGTGAACGGTAATAGGACATTTTAGCAGTGATAATACATGTTAGAAACTATTATATCAAAACAGACAAGGTGTTGAGCTTATATCTATAAGGGTATTGTACATACATTTTAGAAATGGTACACATTGTAAACTGTGGTAGGATGACCATGAGTAAATCTCCAGGAATACTGTTTTTACAACTTGGGAGCTCTGTAATGATAGGCTTAAAAGGTGCTTTGATCTAATCTTACCTGTAAGTACATAATATCTTTGATTCTATACTCAGCTTCTAACTTTGTAAAGCCATCGGCAGCCATATTTAGTAACCCTACAGATGTTCCAAGAGCTGGAATTTAAAAGGTTTATTAAGTCTTTTTTTTATAAGAGATATAATTCATTTTTAAGGATATGTTTTGTTTTGTTCTTTTTAAAATTGTTGATTCATAACAAATAAAATGAAATTCATGCCATGTTAAATTCAATATTAGAGCCACTATCCTAAAACTGACCACAATTTGGACTTTCCATTTTGTTTGGGTTTCTGTTTAGTTTACAGGAATTAAATTTTGTTTACATTGTTTTTAGTTTTGTTAACTTTTGTTTAGCATGAATATTTCCCATTTTTCTGGAACGTTTGTTTTGAAGGAGTTGTATTTTTAATACATATTACCTTACCTGCTTTCCTTGCATCTTGGTCTGTACTTGATACACTGGCAACCATACATTTAGCTAATAAGAACAGTGCATTGCTTCTCTCACATAAAGAACCTGTAATAAACCAAAGAAACCTGATTTTGTACAATATCAACAAAGATCATAGAATTTTGAAATATTTATTTAAGATTACTTACCAATGTAAAAAATAGCAAAATTTCTTCCATTTTTTTTAAAAGAAATACAATGGCATTAAATTGATAAGCACATTAGTTTTAAATCTTTTACCACAATTTATGTCTTAACACGTTGACTGCCAGCTACGAGTATACTCGCCAAACGGGTGTTGCTGTGTGCGCCAGTGACAAGTATACTCGTCAAAAACAGTGTACCTTTATAACGTTGCTCACGACACATATGTACATCGTAAACTTACAGCCTCTTCATGGGTAGTTTAGGGAAGATACACGAATGTTGAAATAACTTCCATTTGTTTTTTGTGTTTTATTGCAGGCAGTTTAAAAGATTACAAAGTGTGGTGGCACCTTAATGCAGGCGAGTAAACTCGCCACTGATAAAATCGTTTTTCTAGTGCAAGCGAGTTAGCTCGCCACTGGCGTAGGCAAGAACATTTCTTTCCCAGTGCCGACGACGAGTTTATTCGTTACCTAATATTTTCCCGCCAAAAGATTAGACACGCTATTTTGATGGTATGTGACTAAATAAAACCTTAAAAAACTATATGTGTACATGTAAACCTGTTCTGGCACACGAGAACGAAACAGGAAAATGGGTCTGGCAGTCAACGTGTTAATAATCCACAATCCTTTTAAGAGGAATAAGTAAGTTAGCCCTAGTGTCAGATCCTACATGGATGTTACCATGCTTCATGTTCCACATCTGAATCATTGCTGGGTATAGGTCTTTTTCTAAACTTGACCAACATTTTGAAATGATCTACCTTCTGATATTTGCCAACTACTTAGTCTTGATTCTTTCAAGAAAAATCTCCAAACATGCTTGCTTTCATTGCCATGGTAACATCTATGGAGGACAGTATAAATTACAGTATATAGTAGTATAGTATTATAAGGATCCATTCTGTTACTTTTTTCCACCAGTGTTTTTTTTAGTTATATAGTAATTGGATTGTAATGTGTAGACCTATTGTTAAAGCGCATGTTGTTTTATTTTTGTTACTAAATTTTAATATAATATGTATTATCAAAGCACTACGTAAATAGTGCTCAATAAATGAAATTTTAAAAAAATGCTGAAAATGGATTACCTTGTCCTAACACCTTTGCAACTTTTTCATCAAGTAGTTGAATTGAATGGTGTGGCATCTTTAGATGAAGCTAAGGAGAATATAACAAAAAAATAAATAAAATCCTTGATTGATATTAAACTTACAATAGGCAAAAATGAGAAATTATATGCCTTTCATATCGCTTAGGGTTTAGAATAATTTCCAAAGTACCAAAGAACACAAATAGCACAAGAATGAGCACATGCGCTTTTGCGTAATTTAGAATGGAACTTTCGAAGCGGCATACTGGACACCCTTTTTCCTGCCAGATGGGGAGCGGACTTTGCGTTGCATAGCAACTGGAATAACTCCCAGGTAACAGTCGAATGTTGCACTTTGCAGGTGGACTGCGAACCATAGAATATGCGCTTGGAAGAGTGCACCATCTTATGTGTGGTCTATTTGGGTAACCCAGATGGAGTTCCGCACATGAAAGAATGTAGTAAATATTTCCCTCTGTATGATCTTTGGAATTACATAACACTGACAAAAAAATATAGTCCTGAGAGAAAAACATAATTGCTAATGGGATTATATCAAATGTTATATTACGACGACAGAAAGGCAGAATCTTTTATATTAAATAGGCAATTTTTTTATAGCATACAATTTATAACTTGCTCTCCTCACCTCGGCATAGAATGACCTAAAAAACATGTTGAACTCTGAAAGGTCCACTAATCAACTTCAAGTAAGAAAGTATAATGCATACTCCAAGCAATGAGATACACGCCATTGTGA